>CAUYSK010003649.1:0-29691 GCA_963575035.1 Avahi laniger | reverse complement strand
CCCTGTAATAAGTAATAAAAATCAAAAATTTCTAAACAAAGTGATTTTTTTACATCATATGTTCACACACCTTTAGTATCAATACTTAATGTCCATGTCTTCTTTGTTAATTCTATATATCACTTTAATGTATTTTTGTCTGTCTGACCCAGTAAATCAGATATCAAAATACATTGTGATTATTTTTCACAGAAAGTACTCTCCTCAACTAAGAGAGTTTTAATTATCAATTCTTCTCATTACTGGAGAAATAATAAAATTAGAACAGATTATAAAGGTAATCTAGTTTACGTCTTTGCTCTAGACGTAACAAAATAGAAGTCAGAGAAACCTTGACTTTCCCAGTGCCATGCAAAGACCAATCTACACATCCATGACTAGAACCCTGATCCCCACTCTCATAGGCAGGTATTTATGTATATACCCCAAACTCTGATCCATATTCTACATGTAGATACTAACATGTTTCTTTTATTAATAATTATACTTTCAATTAGTGGCCTAACTAAAGACTCTAAACCTATGAGAAATCGTTCAATGACAGTTATATGCCACAGACGTATACACGAAAGCAGCATAAGATTAAACACAAGATAAAACAAGATTTAGGGCAGTTTTCTCACCTCAAAATAACTAATTATTATAAAAACTCTGACTTAGAAACTTCTCTTTCCTAAGTCTCTCTGTCTCTCTGTCTCTCTCTCTCTCTCTCTGTCTTCATACACACACACACACACACACACACACACACACACATGTATTTCTTTCTCTATTTCTACCTCTCTTATCTCTCCTCAAGGCACCTAGGATATTCCCTCTGTTCATATATTACCTGTGGAATAGAAGGATTAAAAACCTGAGGTAGTACTGCACTATGAAGTTTTTCAAGAGAAAACAGTTAATAAGAAATAATCATTATATTTCTCTAATTCATGCCCAAGACCTCTCAGTTACTACCATACCAGGAACAGGAATCTCTTTTGCTATCATTTCTGATAAGGTTATCTCTGTTCACATAACCCAAGAAACAGTTTTCAGATGGCCCATCAAAAAAGCTGTCAGATCATATGCAAGATTGAGACACACAATGGCTCTCGGTTTCTATACTCAAGAATTCGAGTATCAAAGACAACCTCAAAAATTAATCCATTACAAAGCCAAACATTCTACTTGTCAAGTTTTTAATACCATATTTCATTTATCTAAGGCATTTAAAAATGTATGTTAACTAATGTTACATGTAATTGTAAGGTTTTCAGTGGCGGAGAGACCAGCGGACATAAGTTATGGCCAAACAAGTGGCTTTATTAAAGCACTCCTGAACGAGGTTCACTGGTCCTAAGGTCAAGGCCTGAGAAGTCGCACCGCCCAGGACTGAGGCGGGGTTTTTATATGTGGGGTGAAGGGGGTCTTGGAACATTCGGGTAGGATGTGGTCATTTGAAGTCTGAGAGCTTTGCCTGCAGCAGCTGGGTAGAGCAGGAAGCCAAGCTCAGGGTGCTCAGCCAGCGTAGCTGTTTTTTGCCAGTCATAACACAATGTGGCCTGGCCCCCGCTGCAAGCCAACAGGGAAGGGGCCCAGGGATGTTGTTGCTCTGCCTGTGAGGGTCTTTTGGCCAGCCTTACAGTAATATAATGGCTTTTGTGTCCCAAACACTGCTATCAAATTACTGGTAAAAATTTCTTTATTTTTGAGTCCAGGAAATATGACAGCTGAAATCTTCTTCCTCATAGTTTCTTTTTTCTCCCAATTTTGCTATTAATTTTGCTCTTAGGGGTCACATATGTTTCCTGTTTCATAATCTTAATTGAAGCTAGACCCTGTTATTTTTATCACTAGAGAGTCTATTCGATCTCTGTATGTTACATTTTACTTAACTATTTGTTTATTCTACCTTCACTACACCTCCAAAAATTAAATCAAAGAAATATAAATTCTCAAAGTTCTCAGAGCTCTTCTATTGCCCACTCCAGATACCAGTCTTCCATGGGGCTGTTGTTGAGGAACTTGGCTGAGCCAGGCCCACCAGTGCAAAACTTTACACAAAGAGGGCTCTTCCTGTGCCTTGCACATTCACATATATTTGTCAAGGACCGTTTTGTTCTAAAGAATAAGTTTTCCTCCTCCCCAGCTGTTGTCTAGATCGAAATTAATGTCAATCTGTCTTTAGAATCTTTAAACAAACCTGTCGATGGCAAAGGTAGGACCTCTCCTGTTGGGAGTGATACCTGCTTTCATTTATCTGTAGTTACAACCTTGGAGACGTGAACTCCAGAGACTGTCTCTTGCCTCATTCTCTTGAGGTCATGAAATAAGCAATTAAAATTAATCGCCTTTATCTGATGTAATTCTTATATACTAGAAAACCTGGAGAACAAACCACATAGCAACATTAGGGGCATTTCACCTAAAACAGTTCATATTTAAAAGTCATCTTGAAAATTTTTATTTTGAAGTTACCTTCACTAATCCTGTGATCACTCTTATACCCTCCTAACAATTATAATATATATATGAGATTTATCATTGTCAAATATTGATTGAGTGTTGATTATTTGCTGGGCATAGCCCTCTTCCTCAATGTTACACACTCTGGCCATACTGAAGAAGTGTGAAGATCCAGTTTTCAGAACATCATGATTCACTTAGAGCTAAAGCGAAAATAATTACAAAGTAAATGTTCAACTGGATAAATGATATAGTCACTTTTTAATCTCTATGCTATTTATTATTCCTTTTCCCTGCTGTCTCCTCCAGCTACTCTTATCTCCTCGTTTCGTTTTTTTTTTTTTTTTTAAAGCACACTCATTCTTTTATGGCCTTTTTTCTACTAGTGTTTCACCTGCCTGGAATTATTTTTCTTAAGTTTTGCTCAAATGCTTCTTTTCAGCAAAACCTTCCATGAACACAATTTTACACTGCAGGGATTACCCTGCTACCAAACTTTAATGTTTAAAGTACTTAAAGTGGTTAAACTGTATTTTTAATCTTTATTTTTTGCATGTATTGTGTATTATTAATTTCTCCTGATAGAATAAAAGTTTCAGAAAATCAAGATTTTTTTCATTGTTTTGTTCACTAATATGTTCCAAGCCAGCTAGATCAGTAGCTAGCGCAAAGCAAGTGTACCACAATTATTTATTGAATAATGTAACTGGAATCAAAGCCAAACCTGTTAGAACTGTGAGAAATTAGAGTGCAGAGAGAAGATAGTTCACGAAAGAAAAACCTGGGTGTTTTTACAAAAATTGATTATTTAAAACTGTCATTTGCTGATTAAAATAAAAATTTTAAAATGTGCATCCAAAATTAAATGAAACAAAAACAAAACAAACACCCACTCTACTGGATTTCCAATCTCTAGTCAGATTCATTACAACAGAGATATAGCAGGTTCATCAATAAGGTCAGTTCCCTCAACATCGTTTTGTATAGTGCCGATGAGAAAAAAATATCAATTTCCAGTAGGGGCTAAAGTTTTCATGTTCTCCCTGAAACTCTGGGTTTTCTCCGCATACTCCCGTTTCTTCCCATATCTCAAAGATGTGCATGTTAAGTGAATTGATGTTTCTACATTGTCCCAGTGTGAGAGTGTGTGTGTGTGTGTGTGTGTGTGTGTGTGTGTATGTGGGTATGAGTGCACCCTGCGATGGACGGGCGTCCTGTCTGGGGCTGGGTCCTGCCTTTTGCCTTGAGCTGCTGGGATGGGCTTCAGCCATCTGTGAGCCTGAACTAGAAGAAGCAGCTTGGAAAATAAATGAGTGAATGAATACAAATTATTGTCAAAGAAAAATTCATCATGTTTAAATCATGCAAGTGCAGGACAGTAAACCATGCGGTGTGTAAGCACTCAGCAAGCTCGCCAGATTTATGATTGTTTGAACTGCGTGGGGGTAGGAGGTACTCCTGACAATTTCTATTTGCAAACACTTATTTCTTGATTTAACCCATCAACCCCATGACCATCATCACTCACCGATTCACCAAAAATTGGGTAAATAATCATCTTACTTATTTTTATTAACCTTTCTTAAATGTATGTATAGATCATATTAATTTGAATGTTTAATATTAGAAATATTTTGGTCTTTATTTAGAAATTGTGTGATGACTTTGTGACCAGAAATATACTGGAGGAACTTTTGTTCCTATCAATTAACCCATGGTAAAATTGATTTCATTATATGCTGTTTCTCTTAAAGTCACAGTTGCCAAGGACTTATTGACAATTTTATAGCTATAACCAGAAGTGTCATCCTAAGTACAGAGGTCAGACAAGGCCACAGTAAGGTGCTATCTGAGCATGGCCCATTGTGATGTGAGGGATTGAGTTAAGCAAATACCTGGGGAAGAGTGTTGAGTTTGAGGCAAAGGGAAAAGCAAATACAATTTATTTTCAGTCACTTTTTTTTTCATCTCAACAATTCTGCAGTATGTGGTGATGTTCTACACTTACTAAACCTTTTTGCAGAAATATAACACATTAACAGATATGCAGAATGACATTAGCTATTGTATAAAAGAAAGAAAAAGAAGAAAATCTGTCTGAGTATATCTATGTATGTCCTGCAAAGCAATATTTTGTCACTAAGTAAACTTTTTTTTTGAGACAGGATCTTGCTCTGTTACTTGGACATAGCAGTGGTGTCATCATAGCTCACTGCAACCCCAAACAACTGGACTCAAGTGATCTTCCTGCCTCAGCCTCCCAAGTAGCTTAGAACACAGGCATGTGACACCACGCCTAGCTGATTTTCCTATTCTTTGTAGAGACAGGCTGGTCTCAAACCCCTGGCCTCAAGCAATCCTCCCACCTCTGCCTCCCAAAGTGCTGAGATTACAGGAGTGAGCCACCGTGCCCAGCCCAAGTTGGTATTTCTTAGAACAATAAAGAAATATGGATTTACATTAGTAGAATGCTTTTATAGAACACTTTCGTTAAGAAATTACCAATAAATAATTTCAGGTTTGCAGGAAAAATCTGAGATGATAAAACCAGAAAAGGCTTACAAAAGCTATTGTGAACCTTTAAGTCTTTGAAGACTTTCAAGGAAACAACAAGAACAAAACTACTTCAGGCAGTGCCGCAAGCCTCAAAGTAAGTCACTGCAGGAAATGCTTGAGACATTGGCTTTTCTCCTGTTTCAAATGTATTTCTTGAGCAAACGTTCCTGTGCCCAACCTGAAAAACAAGAGTATGTGGCCTGCTCTTTTTCTTGAAGGGTCAAGAAATTTGTAGAAACAGTGAGTCCTTGACTTCCAATCCTATAGATTTGAGTTGTTTAAAACGTAATCATAATTATTTATAACATATCATATTTCTCTGTCATTCCACTTGCTAAGAAAATAGTGATTAATAGCTTATTTTTTAAAAGTGTAACCATTCTCAAAGAATACTTAACTGAACACCCATGCCCAAACCGTACCTAACAGAAATAATAATGTATTCTTAATATCATTCATTACCCAATCCATGTTTAAATTTCCCAAATTTTGTCAAAGATATCTTTTTCCAGTTAGTTTCAATCAAGAGTCAAACAAATGTTTTGGTTATAACTAATTTTTCTTTAGTATGTAACGATTATTTGTGTGACAGCGTGTGCATGTGTGTTCACTTAATTTTGGGGGGAAAATGGGCCATTTGTACAATCCTGCATGCTCTGTATTTGGCTCATTGCTTCATTTGGTGCCATTTAACTTGTTTCTGCACTGATTCATTTAAATTGATCTTCAGATCAAAAATATTTATTAGTTCAGTTCATTCTTTTAGTTTCATTTAGACAAGAATTCTTCACAGATGGTTCTAAACACTGCCAGTGACCGGTGCCCATTTGGAGGCACATGCCAACTGGTTGTCCAGCTTTTACTGATCATTCTGATCTGTGGATTCAGGTAGTGTCAGCTTTGTTTACTTCATTTTAAACTTACCCACCAGCATCTTGCCTAATACTTTTAATACCCATTGAAATCATTAGCATGATCCATTTTAAAAAAATTAAGAATTCTAACATTGTGATGTTCTAATTCCATCCTCGCTTATGATTTTATTTATTCTGAACTTCCCCTCATTAAGTGTTAGGTGATCCTGACAGACAATTCATAAAAGAAAAATAGAATAAATATTTCTTCCTTTAATTACCAACTTTCAGAGTAATGAGGTGGTCCCCCAGTAAACTTTAACAGTAATCAAGGACTTTTTTTTCTTTTTTAGAATCTAGATTTAAACATATAGGAGACCTTTAAATCAGCTGCCGTCAATATTCATTTTTATGTTAAAATTTTGTAACCATAAGCTGGTGACAGACATTTCAAATTGCCTTCTGTGTCTCTTTGAGATAATTTGACTAGCTGTTGACAGCATTCTTGCTTTCCGGAAAATTAAACTGGCCAAGGCTCATCTTGCATATTTTCTACCCTAAACTTCAAATGAGCCATTTCTCCAAGGAATCCTAGCTCTGCTTAGTGAAAAAAAGTTTTCCTGTTAGAGAAAATCTGGGGAATAGGAATGTTCATGGCTCCTGTGTTATAATTTTTGGTGGTACTTGTTTTAAGAGAAAAATATCATTTTAAACTAAATTTCTAATTCAAATTAAAAAGTATGAAAATATTTTTATTTACCTTCTCTTACTTTAGAGCTGTAACTTTTGTCTCATACATTGACAAACTTGTTTTTAATAACATTTATTATAAATATTTATTTACTATCTATTTTAGTACATTTTATTTCATCTCTTCATATCTTTATTTGCTTTTGTTTTAATCCTTCCCTCTTCTTTCACTCATTTTTGTCATATGATAAATATTGTATCTTTTTAAAATCTTGTCTTTATTCACTTAGAATATGCTCTGGGGCACACCATAGCCGTATACGAAAACCTTCCTCTTTCTGTCGTTGCAATTGTATACTTCTTTACTGTGACCCATGGTTTATTCAACCACCTTTATACTGAATTTTATCAAATCCTTTGTTATTGTCAGTAATAATTTTGAATATATTGTTTATATTTTTTGCTAGTCTATCTTTAAAATAGATTTCTAGAACTACAGATGCTTTGAAAGAGAATAAATGCATATGTAATATCACTAGTATTCCAAACAGCCTACTATAGGTATTGTAACATGTTATATTCCTGCCACAAATGTATAAAAATGCCTGTTTCCCTACAGCTTCACTTACAAGATACGTAATCAAATTTTTGTACCTCTGCCATTTTGAAAGGAGAGAAATGATAACTCAGGGCAGTTTTCATTTGCGTTTTTATTATTGTGAGTCAGGTTGAATAATCCTTCACATGTTAAAAGAATTCTTGTATTCCTTTTATATAGGCTATTTAATTATACCATGTATCTATTTTTCTATAGGATTGTCATTTTCTCCTTTAATATATGTGATATAGGTAGAGGCTTTTCTCAGTTTGTCATTTGTCATTTTAATTTCTGTTGCTTTTACAAAGAAGTTCTGTGTATTCATGTAATCTAAATTTTAATGTTGCTTTTAGAATTTTGTTTTGGTATGAGAAATAAGGAAGGGATCTAATTTTACCTTTTTCTTATATGACTATTTGTCCTAATGTGACATTGTTTTAATAATAGAAACCGTATAATTTATTTTAAATTCTTTAGGGTTAGCCATCCTATTCAATTTTGCTTTAAGTTTTAGGGTATTTGTTACCAGATATTTGTGTTTGTTTAGTCATTCATGTAAACATTATAACAGAAATTTTGAAATATGGTTCCTCAGTACTCCCAGATTAAATGTTTATTTATATTCATTCTGCATGATCTACAGTAGACAAAATTGTAAACACTCCACACCTAATAATCCTAGGGATGCTATATTCTGAGTAACAATATCCAAGTGCAATGTAGAAATATTGAAATTACTCTAACAGTTGTCCTTTTGGAAGGAAAAAACATAATTTCTATGAACATCTCATATTAATAGCCTCAAGAGCATTACAGAGAAAGGGCACTAGACTCGGAGTCAACAGAATGAACTTTCTGTCTTACATCCGTCATTTCAGTCATTTCCAGATTAATTCTTTGAACCTCTGTAGTATCATCTACCCAATAAATATAATGTCCTGGTCCTGTGTACTTTGAACGTAAGCTGACTGTTTCAAGTTTAAAGCTTTCTATTCACAGAACTCGCAGATCCCAGAGAATGAAGGTGTCAGAAAAGAATTATTTCCCCTTTATCACAAGGCATATCTACTTGTATCTCCCAAAAAGGACACAATGCTTCAGTGACACACAACCCAAATAACTTTTAAGGCAAGGCATTCGTTGTCATATGCATCAACAAATTAGAAAAGCCTTTTCTTTTCTTTTTTCTTTTTTGATAGTTTGGTATTTAATGGAACTGAATGTAATTAATTTCTGCAACTTATTACAGTAAATTAATTTAAATAATGACACTTTTTATTTTCTCTTTTTTTAGTGAAAATATTTCAATGTTTTATTTAGCATTTCCCAAATATTCAATTTTCTTTTATTTTTATTTATTTTTTATTATTTTTTATTTCAAAGTAGTAAGGGGGTACAGATGTTTTTGATACATGGCTTGAGTCAGAGTTATAAATGCACCTATAATAGGGATAGTGTTCATTGTACCTGTTAAGTGGGTTTTTGTCTCTCCCCTCTTCCCCCTTCTCCTGCTTGATTTTCTATGACTTTTACTCCCCTTGCACGCCCATGGTTAGTTCCAATGTGTTAGGAAGTACGCATGGTATTTGTTTTTCCATTCTTGAGATATTTCTCTTAGAATAATGGTCTCCAGTTCCCCCAAATTGCTACAAAAGGCATTAAAATTGTCCATTTTTATGGATGAGTAGTACTCCATGGTATACATATACCACATTTTGTTAATCCACTCATTAATAGATGGGGACTTGAGTTGGTTCCACATCTTTGCAATCGTGAATTGTGCTGCAATAAACATTCAAGTGTAGGTGTCTTTTTGGTAAAAAATCTTCTTTTCCTTTGGGTAGATACCCAGTAGTAGGATTGCTAGACTGAATGGTAGGTCTACTTTAAGTTCTTTGAGAAATATCCACACTGTTTTCCATAGAGGTTGTACTAATTTGCAGTCCCACCAACTGGATATAAGCATTCCTTTCTCTCTGCATTCACGCCAGCATCTATTGTTTCTGGATTTTTTCATAAAAGCCATTCTAACAGGAGTAAGATGATATCTCCTTGTGGTTTTAATTTTCATTTCCCTGCTGTTTAGTAATGTTCAACATTTTTTCATATGTTTCTTGGCCATTTTTCTATCTTGTTTCCAAAAAACTTCTGTTCATGTCTTTTGCCCACTTTTTATTGAGGCTGTTTGGTTTTTGTTTTTGTTTTTTTTTTCTTGCTGATTTGTTTGAGTTCTTTGTAAATTCTGGATATTAGCCCTTTATCAGATGTGTAGATCGTGAATATTTTCTCCCATCCCATAGGTCGTCTATTTGCTCTGTTGATTATTTCCTTACCCGTGCAGAAGTTTTTTAATTTAACTAAGTCCCACTTGTTTATTTTTGTTGCTGCTGTAATTCCCAATGGCAAGGAAAACCTTTTCTATTGTGAGTTAACATCATTCTCTCAGTAACTTTATTTCCCACATTAGAATATTTATTAAGAAAGTATTAAGTATTTTTGTGTGTTTGTTTTTATACAATTTGAAGAAATGGATGCTTTATGGATCAAAATCCTGTGGAATTTATCCCAGAATTAAATGTTGGCTTCTTCACGCGATTGGAACTTAGTAATTTATGCATCACAGTCACCTATAAAAACCTTGCAGAAATATATGCTATAGGTTTTAGAAACATTGTAGGCTCTTTTCAAGTTGTTCATTAAGATTGAAAACATCTTTTCAGATTGGTTCAGTAAAATGGGCTTTTTGTGTCTATTAATTTCCGAAAGGCATCCTTCACATCCTTATTCCTCAGGCTATAGATCAAAGGGTTCAGCATGGGGTTGACAACTGTGTAAAACACAGAGGCGACTTTGACTGTTTGCCGAGAGTTTTTGGAGTTGGGCACGCAGTAGAGGGAAAGTATGGTCCCGTGGAAGATGGTGATGGCCGTCAGGTGGGAGACACAAGTGGAGAAGGCTTTGCGACGCCCACTGGCAGAACGGATTTTTAGTACAGTCAAAAAAATAAAAACATAGGAAGTGAGGATGATAAGTAGTGTACTCACCTCATTGAAGGTTGCAAAGCCAAAAAGCAACAGGTGGGGGATATGTGTATTGGAGCTTGAGACAGCGATGAGAGCAGTGTATTCACAGAAAAAGTGGTTGATTACATTATGTCCAGAAAAGTCTAAATGAAGAGCATAGCAAAGGAGAACCAAAGGGCCAAACATACCCCAGAGATATGACCCAGCTACCAGCAGGGAACAGAGCCTCTGTGACATGACCACTGTATAAAGCAGAGGATTACAGATGGCCACAAAACGGTCATAGGCCATGACTGCCAGCAAGAAGGACTCTGTCACCACCGCGGTACAGGACAGGAAGTACTGCAGCATGCAGCTAAAATAGAAGATGCTTTTGTCCGCCATGACCAAGTTCTCAAGCAGCTTGGGAGTAACAATGGAGGAGTAACAAAAATCAACAAAAGAGAGATGACTAAGGAAAAAGTACATGGGGGTATGAAATTTGGGGTTAATCTTAATGATTACTATCATCCCAAGATTTCCAATCACAGTGATGATGTACATGATCAGAAACACAAGGAAGAGGGGAATCTGAAGCTCTGGGTAATCTGTGAACCCTAAGAGGGCAAAGGTTGTCTCCACACTCAGATTTCTTGCAACCATCACCATAATTCCTTTTGGTGAGAAAGTGTGGTTGAAGAGAATGGTTCCTGTGAAAAAGGAGATTTATGGGGGTGAATGATAATTATGTCATGACTTTCTATGGTTGAGGAAAAAAATGAGAAGGAAGAGTTACTGGTCCTAGTTTCCTTCATGAAGAACATGCTCAAGCAGACAGCTGTTCTGTATATATCAAACCAAGCTCAGTCTCTGAATTGTCTTTGCATTTTTATTGCACTTTGGGCTTCCATAAAAATATCTATATTGTGGTATATACATGCACACATTAGCTAGCAGTATAACATACACATAATTGATAGAAAATGTTTATACATAAGCAAGTGAATATTCCCTGAAAAAATTTAAAATGTTTTCCTCAAAAAACAATACACATTGCTACTGTATTTTGCTTATATATACAAATCAATTAAAATATTGAAATTAATATGTTTCTACTCTAAGAATAAAATAAAATAATAAAGAAATCTAGAAAAAGAGCTTAGCAATCCACTTCAGCAAGTTTTTTTCTATAAAGGCTACTACTTTTATTGAATATCTTCATTTGCTGAGGGATTGAGGAAGACAATGCCCACTTTTGACCTCTAAGTGAAGTGTACACTTTGTTCGGGTTTATGGTTTAAAGGTTAGTATTCACTATAGCCCAGGCATTGCATCCATACTTCATAATAGTCTCAAAACTAATTAGCGGCCAGGCGCGGTGGCTCGCGCCTGTAATCCTAGCACTCTGGGAGGCCAAGGGGGGCGGATTGTTTGAGCTCAGGAGTTCGAGACCAGCCTAAGCAAGAGCGAGACCCTGTCTCTACTAAAAAAAATAGAAAGAAATTATCTGGACAACTAAAAATATATATAGAAAAAATTAGCCGGGCATGGTGGCACATGCCTGTAGTCCCAGCTACTTGAGAGGCTGAGGCAGTAGGATCTCTTGAGCCCAGGAGTTTGAGGGTGCTGTGAGCTAGGCTAACATCACGGCACTCACTCTAGCCAGGGCAACCGTGTGAGAATCTTTATAAAAAAAAAAAAAAAAAAAAAAAAGTAATTAGTTTATCAGGTAAAAGTTTTCTCAGGACCAAATAGTTTCTATTCTTGTAAAAGTTTTTATACTAATTTAAGGTGCATATAAAAAGAATATGGATAAATAACCATTTCTATGTAGCAAGTTTATTCTATTCTTTGTGAAATGATTGTCAGTGGACCTGAGGCCAAATATTTCCGTGAGTGTTAACTTTTCTCTTCAATATCATTGAGCTCAGAATTGGATAACATTTACAGTGACATTATAAAAAGAAAAATCAAAGACCCTGGTTACCATATCAGGAAGATACTATTTTTATAGTTTCATAGAAAATCCAAATAAACTTACCTGCTACAGAGAAACAGGCCACCACCCTCCTGTTTCTCTGTAGGCTATGTATACCTCGAGCACCAAGGCTCTTACATCTAACCCTGTAGCCCTGGGGACGCAGACTCTGGAGAATCAGTAGCAACTTATTCCTCACAAGAATTAAAACAGGTAATTAGGCAAATGCTAGGTCTCTTGTACTATCTTTAATGATTGAAATTTGCTTGAAATTACATAGGAAAATTGAAGGATGAAGATAACTATCAGCCTTTGCTTGCAAATAATTAAAATACCCTCTTTAACTAATGAAACTAAAATAAAACTCAAATATTGCCTCATTTACTCCAAAATTCAGTCAGCCTCTCAGGATTCCGTAGGCAGCATATACTGATTTTGGACAACTCACTTCAACCTATTTACAAAATGACTCAGAAGGTTGTCCATTTTGATTGGGTCCTAAAGCAAGAGAAAACTGTATAATAAGACCAGTCTACCTTGCAAGCTGCTGTGCTATTTGGGCCAAATTACTTAGGATGTATGATTATCCTGGAAGTCTATGTGACAGATAGGGGGTTGTTCAGAACTTTGAATAGGACTTTATAGTGAATTACGGATCAGACCTTTAGGATTTTAAAGTGAAGCAATAACTTCCTCTGCAGATAATTATTCCCCTTTTGAGGAACAGCTTCTGACTTTTTAATGGACTCTAATAGAGACTGAATGATTGACAATAGGCCACCAAGTAACATGCAATCTGTACTTCCCATCATAAATGGGGTGTTGTCTATCCTGCTAATCTATAAAATTAGGCATGACAGCAGTCAACAGAACTCCTATTTCTAAAGACATCAGTGAATTATATGAGCAAATGGTACAAATGCCCGTGGCTCATACCTTGGTGTATTGCTTCTTCCTTCTAAGCCTGAATTCATACCTCATAGCATATTCCCTATGACAACTTGAATAAGGAACAAAGCACTGGTGCCTTGTTTTCTGATGGTTCTCCATAATATGCTGGCATGACACAGAAGTGGATAACCACAGGTGTAGCACTGTAATCCTGCTCTGCGGTGGTCCTGAAAGACAGTAGTGAACAAAAATTCTTCCAGTATTTATAAATTCAAAAAGTGTGCCTGCAACATTGAGAGCAGCTTTGAAACTTAGCTATGGGTCAAGCTCTGTAGCAATACCTTAGAGGCATAGAGTAATAGCCCTCTGAATTTGCTACATGCTCTAAACCTGCAACCAATATACGTTGCTATTTCTCCAGTAACACATGAGACCCAGAATTTATGGGTCTAAAGTGTAAATAGGAATGACTCTTCTACTTATCATCCTTAATGATCCGTTAGCTAAATCTTTGCTTCCCATACATGAAACCATGAGCTTTAGCTATTTAGAGGTCTTAACTTCCAAGAGAGTTATGCTTCCACTAGGGAACACAGTAAAGGATTCATTAAGTTGGAACTGAGACTTGCTTGGCCAAGAGAATGTGTCAAGAATGTTGTGAACACTCTGATTTGAAGCACTAAGATGCCTTACAGTTTCTACTTTCTTTTTGAACATTGCTCTGAGACTACCACATAAGACAGTCAGTGTAACCTACTATTGAATGAGAGACCTCTTGGGAAAATAACAAGACACTGCAGCCAACAGCCAGCCCCAAGGCAGATAAAAAAATGAGTGATGCAATCTTAGAAATTTTAGCCCTAGTTTAGTAGAATCCCCATGTAATCACAGCAACATGAGAAAGCTCAAGTGAGACTAGCAGAACTGCTCAGTCAGCCCACAGAATGGTAAGAAAGGACAGATTGCTTTTAGCCCCTAAGTTCTAGGGTGTCTTTTCCTCAGCAAAAAAACAACTGAAATATGTTGTAGTTTATAATTTCCATGTATTCATTTTTTTTTCAAAATTACTTGCAATATTCATTATTCCCGGATAGTCACAGTCACATGCTCAGAACTGAGCATGCAGCTGCTACAGGTGCATCAATTACAATGGGCAACCAAATATGTGTGTGTGTATGTGTGCACAGGCATGTATATATGATTGTATATATGTAAAAAAGTAGAGAAACACGCACAAATCAGAATGAAAAGATTATGTAAATCAATTTCCAAATCTGTATCTCATTATGTATAAATGATATACCTGCTTCTTTCCTGGAATTGTTTCTTATCATTACCAAAATATGAAAAACACAGATACAATTTTCCAAAATTTGGATGAAAAAATAACATTTTCAAACCCAATATGTCCATTGAAATGGCTATAGTCTCATAAAAATATTTGGTGAGAAGTTTGTTGTGTATTATGTATGTGTGTGAGTTAAAACAAATAGAATACCAAACAATTCACATTAAGCCACTCTGTGTAGCATGGAATCCAGTGTAATGGAACCATTAATAGTTGATTTCTTTCCTAGTAGAATCAGATTTGTGACTATCATACATCTTAACCACGTATTTTATGCTAATTAGGCTGTTTTCATTTTTTTGTCATTACAAGAAATATGTACTGAACATTCTTATACATTTCTTTTTGTGTTAATGTACCTGAGTTTCTCCAGAGCAGTGATTTTGCACAATTTTTCATACATAGAAATACATAGCATACACAGAAAATAATATTTGTGTGATACACATGAATAAACAGAAAATGATTTGTTTCATATTGTTTTCCAATGTTACCATTGTTTTATTTACTGTCTTTTTCTACTTAATTTTATAGATATTTCTGTGTTGTAGATATTGATCTTTTATCAGTTAAATGTGACGCTACACCAGTTGAATTTTATCCAAAATGAAAATATGTATTTGTTTAGATTTTTTCTTTTCAGAATGTGCTCCAAGGTCCAGTAACACCAACATCACTTGGAAGTCTGCTGCAAATGCAGGATTGCGGGCCCCCCTACAGATCCACTGCACCAGAATATGCATTTTAGAATCCTTCTAGATGATTCATATGTATATGAAAGTCTGAAAATCATTGATTTTGATTATCTTTGTTTTGATGGAAATTCTGGTGATGCAATAAGATATTTCAGTGAACTAAAAATAAATAAACGTTAATTTTTTTCTGATTTTTTTATTTTGTCCCTTATCACTTTCGTTCCTCTTCTATTAACAAAATAAAGATCAAAGGGCTCATCCTTTTTCCATATACAAGCCAAGGTACCAGAAAATATGTAATAAATTTATTCAGAAGGGTAATGATGGATAATGCTTAATTTGTTATTAACTGTGTTGAAAGAGGGCGGGTATATATTTTGCATCCTTAAGCATAACACCATACACACACACAAACATACAAATCCATGGTAGAATTAAAATTGTACATTTTTATTTCATTTCCCATGGTGAACAAACTTTGAGTCACATTATCAGAAAAATGTGTGATATAGTATATTAGCAATTGGCCAGAATTATGGCAAAGTTAGCTACAATCCCCGGTTTACAACTAAGAAACACTATGAATAAAAAAATCTGTTTCTTTTATGTTTTATAATGTCTATCCACTCACATATATAAGACAGGGTTTGGTGGCATAACTTTATAAAATATGGTGACATTAAGTTTTATTTGACATGAACATGGTAACTCTGGGAAAACAACTAATACCGAAACATTCAGTGATATGGAATAGCAATAGCAGATGCCTGCACAGTGCACGTCCTGGGGAAACTTGTGTGATACAAGCCATGATTAGCAAGAGATAAACAGACATAACATCTTGATTCTTTTTTCTAACTCAGTCAGTCACCGTTTTAAGCCAAACACATGAGTAATCAATTTAAAGGATATTTGAATCAAAAGAGTTATAACCATGCTTGGTAGGAAAAAAAAAATCATTCTATGCAGGTAAAAAGAGTAATCAACTAATTATTAACCTTACAAAGCAAAACAAGGGTTATACAAACTGTTTCTGAAATGTATCATCATGTCCACTGTGTTAGTAAATAGAATTTAAAAAATCAAATTCGTCACATCAGTTTGTGAGATTTGTGAGATTAATATGTATTTGTATTTTTTTGCCCCCTTGGTTATCTTTCAGGAACATCACATAAAATCAAGATTTTTATGTGATATTAGGAGTCATGTTTAACATCACTTTCTATACTATAATAAAAGTGTAGGGAGTTCTTGGGGAGAAAGGAACAAATAACTTGGTGGGATCTTAGAGACAGTGCCCCAGTCTGTCATTTATCCTTCCGAATGCACATCCCTATTCAGCTATGGCTTTGTAGATTTCTTCTGTGGCTCTGGCATTCTCATTGCTAAAATTACATTGAAGAATATTTTAAAAATGATTTGCCATGCCAATATATAAACTGAAAGATTAAGGTTTTATGGTCTGATATTTTCTTGTTGCATACATTTCCCAGCAATACCACAAAAATTACCACCAATTTGGTGGTTTTAAATGATAGAAATTCATTTTCTCACAATTCTTGAGATCAGAAGTCTGAAATCAAGGTTCTGGCCAGACTTTTCTCCGTTGGAAGGAACTGGGAGAGAATTCTTCCTTGTCCCCTGGTCTGTGACAGAAAACTGTCAATTTGCTCCCATCTCCACATGGCCTTCTTCCCTGTGCATCTCTGTGTTGTCCTTTACTGTCTCTTGCAAGGACATGTTCATTGGATTTAGGGCTCACTCTAATCCACTGTGATCTCATCTCGATCCTTACTCAATTTCATCTGCAAAGACTTTGCTTCTAAGTAAGGTCACTTCTGAGATTCTGGGTAGACATAAATAATTTAAGGGACAACATTAATCCTACTTGTAACATTTGTGTTACTTCACATATGGTTCACAGCTATTTTTCAAAACATCGATCTGAATGAAAATCAAACAACCAAATAAACAGTTTATTACAATAGATTTAAAACGCTGGTGAATTGACTAAATAATCTGAGTCATCCTCTCTATGAGAAGCATTGAACACACCTCAATATAACAAACCAAATTCCTTTTGGGGATACAGTCTTCAACAAAATTGAGTTGGGTGATTCATTAACTTCCTGACGCTGTCTTTTACATCTTTGTTCCTGAGGCTGTAGATCAAAGGATTCAGCATGGGGATGACGACTGTATAAAATACAGAACCTACTTGGATTATGAGCCATGAGTTTTTCGAGTTGGGTACACAATAAAGGAACAAGACGGTCCCATGGAAAATGGTGATGGCAGTCAGGTGGGAGGCGCAGGTAGAGAAAGCTTTTTGGCGCCCACCAGCAGAAGGCATTTTTAGGATAGCGACAAAGATGAAAACGTAGGTAGTGAGGATGATTCCCAGGCTGCTCACCTCATCGAACATGGCAATGACAAAGCAAAGCACTTGGCTGATGTAGGGATCGGAGCAGGAGACAGAAACAATGACAGAGTGCTCACAGACAAAATTGTTGAGGATCTTAGGTCCACAGAAGGATAATGCCAAGACAAAATAGGTGAGTGTCAGGGAACAGACTATACCCCATGCATAGGGCCCAGCCACTAATGATGCACAGAGCTTTGGGGACATGACAACTGTGTAGAGCAGAGGGTTACAAACTGCCACAAATCGGTCATAGGCCATCACTGCCAACATGAAGGTTTCTGTCACCACGAAGATGCAGGCAAAGAAGAACTGCACGATGCATCCTGTGAAGGAGATGGTCCTGTCCTCCACAACCAAGTTCTCCAGCAGTTTGGGTGTCACTGTGGTAGAATAACAGAAATCGACAAAGGACAAGTGGCTGAGGAAAAAGTACATGGGGGTGTGGAGTTTGGGGTTGATCCTGATGATCACGATCATGCCCAGGTTCCCCAGCACAGTGACCGCGTAGATGGACAGGAACACCAGGAACAGGGGCACCTGGAGGTCCGCATATTCTGAGAAGCCCAAGAGGGTAAATGTGGCTCCAAAACTCTGATTTCCTTCTGCTAACAACATGATTGTTGCGGAAGAAAATCTGAAATAATGACAACAAAACAATAATTATCTTGTACATTTATATAAATATTTACCATGTGTCAGACATTGTGCAAAAACATTAAAACATATTAATTTAAATATCAAAATAACAAGATGAATTGTAAAACAAGTAGCCTCATAATTTTTATATATGCAAGCTGAGGCATATATAAGTTAAGGAACTTGTTTGAGGTTAGACATCTTCTTAGTGGTGACCTGGGCTTTTAAGGTGATCCGTAGTGCAGAAGTTGAAGTATAGTGCCCCCTCCCCTTAGCCACCTGGGGTGTGTTTCAAGACCCCAGATAGTAACAAACAATGTATATGCCATGTTTTTTTTCCTATACGTGTATACCCATGATAAAGTTTTATAAATTAGGCATAGTGAGAGATTTACCGTAATAACTAATAATAAAATGGAACAATTATAACAAAATGTCATTGTCACTAGTTTTACACTTTAGGGTGATTATTAAGTAAAATAAGAGCCACTTGAACACAGACACTATGATACAGCAACAGTTGATCTAATAAAGGACATGGCTTCTAAGTGACTTAGGGGCAGGTAGTGTGTACAGTTTAGACACGCCGGACAAAGGGATGATTCACATCCCAGGTGGCATGGACAGCATGAGAATTCATCACACCACTCACATCAGCACATAAGTTAAAACTTATGAATTGTTTACTTCTAGAATTTCTCATTTAACATTTTCCAACCACAGTTGACCAGAGGTAACTGAAACCACAGGAAGCGAAACCATGGATAAGGGGGTACTATTGTAGTTTTCTTCAGGATGGATAGAAAATTCTTCTATAGTTTTCTGGAAAACATTATTTTCACAGTTCCATTATTCTGAAGGTCTGTGCTTTTTAATAGCGCTAACATAGCAATGAATATAAATTTAGCACTAAAAATTACAAAGGATCACAAGTGGTAAAACATTAGAGGAGATGACGCTGCCATAGCTGCATGGCAGATGTTCAGTCTGAGGATCAAAGTAAGGGAGCTTTTATGAGGCATCAAAGGAATTTTTGGGTTTTGAAAATATATTTGGACATCGAAGGAAATATAGCCTTGAATATCTGCAAGCTTTCTATTGATTCCATCCTTATACTGTGATAATTGCCTTAGTTTTCTAAAATAATGTAGCAACTCGATAAAATTATGAAGGTGCATTTTTGACATTTTCTTTCACTCCTGTGTTTTCTTTTCTTCTTAAGTGCTTTCTCACCTAGTTTCACTGATGCTCTTAACATACTCATCTAGATCCCTGGCTCATTATGTATTCATTATCTTTTAACTTCTTCTTATTTTTTAATCTGGTACCTTTACCAGCATATTATATCATTAAATACTCACAGAATCTCTGAATTGGAAAGTAACATAAAATGTGTTTTGTTCAAGCCTTCTGTTGTTCTTTAGAGCAAGATGGAGAATATGGCAATGATCACCAGTGGTTACACAATCCCACTCAAAATTTCTACTGACAAGAACATTGCCACCCTAAGGATTGCAGAGGGTTTTGATTGAAGCTACATATATGATCATCTTGTTTTGAGTCACTCAATTTATGCTATATTTGGAAATGTTATTTTGAGAAAGCATGAGTATCTAAAATTCATAAGTAGTTCATAACCACAAGGCTCTATAATTGTTTAATAATGATTTTAAAAATAAGTTGAGCCAATAACAAGCACATCTCTGAAATGTTCAGGTCAAGAAAAGACTGTGAGTATGAATCCCACAAAGGAAGACACCATTTTTGTCTGACCAGTTCAAAGTAGAAAGAAACTATTATCTCCTTTGTAGCTACATGCTATTTCTGACCCTCAGGAAAAAAATGCATTTCCTTCGTAAGGAAGAGGGAATGACAAACAGCTCACGACAGACCAGCATAGTGAAAGAAGCATGGGTTTTGGAAATATCTATTTAATTTCAATTTCAGGCTTTGTCATTTGCTGTGTGAACATTCATAAATTACTCAAAATTTCTGAGGCTCAATTTCTTTATCAATAAGATAAAAATAATACTGATGGGATAATTCATGTTTCATAGGTATGTAAGTGTCACTTTGAGAAATGATCCTAATATGCTCAGCTCAGAGTCTGACGATTGTGGAGTCCAGGAAATGTAGGCTCCCCCATTCTCACTCCTATTAATTTATAGTTTTATGGTCCATTGATTTTATTTTTCAATCCTTATGTCATTATAAAATATCTACAAAACAGGTCAAGATCTGTAGTGTTCCTACCCTGTACCAAGACCACCGATTTCTTCATCCCTCAAGGTTTTTGGTTTTATGGCCATCTTGGATTTGAAAATTTCAGTTGTTCTCTATGACTTAACTTTTCAAATATAAATTTCTGTGCTTGATTTTACCTAAAGCCTTACCCTAGCTATTCCCCTGTATTCAACCTTCTTTAGTCACACCGGCATTCTCACTTTATAATGAACAATACATGTTCATTTATTCTTTGGCTTATTTGATTTTGGTTTTCTTTTACCTGGAATACCCTCTTTTTCTAATATACTCATGCAGAATTTGCAATATACAAAGCCTTAGATGAAAACCCTATCACAAAGTAATGTTCCCTTTCTTACTCCAGCAATATCTTCTACATTCTTGGCATAACTACAGGCATTATTATTAGAAAGTGAAAATGTCATAATATATTCTGTTCACTATTACTTTAAGCTTATTATTATTTTCTTCCTACAAGATTTTGAGAGATTCCCAGATTTTATAATATTTCTTAAATTTTTTCAATATGACTGTACTTTGCTAGGCACATGTTTGATACCCTGAAAGTAAAAATCAGCATTGATATCTCAGGGAAGGACAAAGAGATCAGAGATCAATAAACTGAGCCCTTGGGTAGGTAGATTCAGAAGATTTTGAATTTAGTCTAATGGAGAGTTTTCTACTTCCAAGGTTGCAGGACTTCAATGTCCCCCAAATGGGAAAAAGATAACACAAGATAAGCTATTTCACCCATCTGAAAGCAACTCACCTGAAAATCCTGTTCTTATTTATTAGTAGTCTCCAGGGAAGTTCTCACTCAGAATTTACTTTAAAAATAAGTAATTTTAAAATTACTTAAAATGCTACAGTTGGAAAATATAGCAGTAGTCCAGGAGAAATTTCAATTAATGTTCCCAGAGTATATTTCTTTCTTAATACCCAGAGAAACGCAGGGAGGCAGGAGGAGAGAGAGAAGAAGAAAAAGGTTGGGAAGCTGATTCTGACTTCTAGGAACAAATGTAGGGCTTATGTATGCCTCCGTGACCTTGGGGATTTAGACTTCAGAGAACATTTATTTTTAGAACACAATCTGAGAAATTATGTTAAATACCTTCCTATGTGGCATTTTGCAGAATGTAATTTCTTCTAAATCACTGGAGACAATGCTTCATCAAGTTTATTTTATTAATTTATTTTAGAACTTTTTATTATAGAAAATATACAAATTCACTTAGAAAACATAGTAACTACAGTAAAACACAAAGGAAATGATAAATGAGTGAGAACACAACAATGAAGAGATAACTGTTGTTAATAGTTGTTGTCTTATTTTTCTGTCTTTATATGTTGTGTGTATGTCTTGAGATGTATAAACAATGGAATGTGTATTTTGGCTTTTTAATTTGACATAAAATAATCATCATTGCCTTTGGAACCATTGATTTGCTTCATCGAAAGTAATTTATGTTTTCTTCTAAATATGGCAGGCCACTCTCCCAAGCTTATATTAATACAATTGAGTCATGAAATATCTCTGTGTTCACACCTTCTTAAAGTAATGGATGTACTTTGGAAGCATGTTCAGCTCTCTAAAACCACTGGGTGTCAACCAATGATTCCGTTACACCTAACTACCCCACAATTTGATCCACTTAGGCTCTCCCTGGACTCCTGACAACCTGACCAATGCTTGTCATACTCTCCACCAAAGAACACTAAAACAACAAAGACTGTTTATTACAGGGCACAGGATTTTTGTTATAGATGGCATGGCCTTGTTCCAGAACTCCAGGTATCTACATTGTCATTCAACCACAGGGATTGGCATGAGCCACCACTGACAGCTCTGCAACCTGGACTTGCTAAGAAACCAATTCTTGTACCAGAGACACAGCGTTATGTGTCACTTACACCAATTATTTTTATGTTGCACAACAAATTACTCCCAACTCAGTGGCTTAAACTATTACATACTTTTATATCACAGTTTTGGCAGGTCAGAAGTCATGGCACAGCTGAGCTGGGTTTTCTGCATACTCAGCAGGTGGCCATGAAGGTGCCAGCCAGAGCTGCCAGTCATCAGAAGCTGGCCTAAGGAAAAATACCTCAAGGCACCTCAACTAGTTGGCTCTTTATGGAGGAAAATTTTTCTCCTGCAGAGTCACACAAAACACATGCACCCCACACAGAGTACTTCCTTTAGTCTTTTCCCTTCCTTGAATTATCATATATGCCACAAAGAAGAATTTTCTTCTAAATTGAAATATTGGATTTCATTTCTCATGGGTAAATTCCTAGTAAAGGGGTCACGGGTTGGATGGGAAGTTTTTGTGCAACTTCATAAGATACTATAATACTAACATGTTTTCAAAGTCATCTGTCCTTTCACCACTATCTGAAATCCGTCAGTATTACAAGTGCTCCATTTTCTCACCAATAATTGGTATCTCAGTTATATTTATTTTAGCCATTCTAATGGGTGTACAATATATCATCCTGGTTTTAATATGACTTTCCTTAATAATAATGATACTTAGTATATTTTTGTATGTTTATAAACAATGTCTATGGTCAAGTGTCTGCTCAGATATTTCAGCAATTCTTAAGCCAGATGGTGGTTTGTTTTCCTGTTTTGAATGAAAGAGCTCTTTATACATTCTACATGTGAATTCTTGGTCACACATACACACACACACACACACACACACACACATGCACACATATATAGCAAATGCAAATGTTTATTCACAATCTGTGGCTTACATTTCGCTTCCTTTCATCATTAAGAAACTCTTCCCTAAGGTTTTAATGTCAATGAAGTCCATTTGATCAATTGCATGATGAGTCATTCTTTTTGTATTCTATCTAAAAAAGTTCCACTACAAATTTGGAAAGGTTTTCCCTATGTTTTATGTTAAAATTTTGTACTATTAACATTTATGTTTATATCTATGATATCTTTCAATTAATTCAAGTTAATAGATGTGTATAATGGGAGGTAAAAGTTAAGGCTCTTTTATCCGTATGGATACCCAGTTCTTCCATAATTATTTTTTAAAAATTCATTCTTTCTCCATGGAATTGTAATGACATGTTTGTTGTAATTTCAATGGCCAGATGTGTGTGGTTCCATTTTGGGACTCTATTACTCTAATATCCCGTGGACTTGATTAGTCAAATAATTTTTTGGAATAAAATAGGAGTTGTACTTAGGAAAGGTAAAATAATGCTGTGTTCAATTTTCTTTCCTAGTCAGCAGGCTATACTTTCCATAAATAAAAATCAACTCTGCCATTCGACACAAGAAAAAGAAAAGGGTTGGTTGTTGTGCAAGATACAGTAAGCTGAAACACTTGTTAAAGTCACACAGAAGTATGGGTTTCCTGCTTACAATTTTAGGGAACCATCCTAAACCTGCACATATTTGATGAGTTGGGAATTACTTTTACTTTGGAAGCACATATATAAAATTCTAGTAGATATAGTAAAGTATTTAAAATTAATTTTAAAATATTGCAACAGATGGTCCAAAATTTTTAATTGCTTTAATGTTCATTTTACATGTGGTTTAGAACTATTTCACTAAACATTTATATATGCAAAAATCAATAATCATAAAATGTGCTGCCATAGATATATTGACTTATATAGCATATAAGTCAATATATGATTCAATAAATAATTTGAATCATCAATTGCACTACAATAGATGGGCAATCTGTAGGATAGTAAATCATTTTTTCTATAATAAAATTATAAATCTAAGAAAATTTTAATGAGTGACAAAGCAATTTAGTGAGAATTAATTTTCCAAATGTGTCCTTCACATCTTTGTTCCTAAGGCTATAGATCAGTGGGTTCAGCATGGGAATCATTACTGTGTAAAAAACAGAAGCCACTTTTATTATCATCCTAGAAGTTTTAGGATTGGGAACACAGTAAAGGAAAAGAATGGTTCCATGAAAGATGGTGATGGCAGTCAGGTGGGAACCACAGGTGGAGAAGGTTTTCGAGCGCCCACTTGCAGAAGGTATCTTCATAACAGTGATGAAAATGAGTGTATATGACATAAGAATAATCATCAGGCTGCTTGTCTCATTGAATACAGCAATAGCAAAACACAGCATCTGGCTGATATAGGGGTCTGAACAGGAGACAGAAACAATTACAGAATGGTCACAGATAAAATTATGTATGATGTTAGATTCACAATAGGACAGTTTGAGAAGAAAATACATGAGTACCAGAGAACACACTACACCCCATGTGTAAGACCCAGCCACTAGAAGAGTGCAAAGCTTCTGAGACATAGTAATGGTATAGAGCAAGGGGTTACAAATTGCCACAAAACGGTCATAGGCCATCGCCGCTAACATGAAAGTTTCTGTCACTGCAAAAATGCAAGTAAAACAAAATTGCATGATGCAACCAGAGAAAGAGATGGTCCTATCTTCCACAACCAAGTTCTCCAATAGCTTAGGTGTAACTACGGTGGAATAACAGAAGTCTACGAAGGACAAATGGCTGAGGAAAAAGTACATGATTGTGTGGAGTTTTGGGTTGATCTTGATGATTATTATCATGCCCAAATTCCCCACCACCGTGACTGTGTAGATGGACAAGAAAAACAGAAAGAGTGGAACCCGGAGTTCCGGGTATTCTGAGAAACCCAAGAGAATAAAAGTAGGTATGCTGCTTTGATTTCCTTCAGATAACATCATGATTCCTGCAGGATTAAAAAAAAAAAAAGCGTTATTCCTGAAAAACGGAACTGAATAGAAAGGAGAAACAGAAAGCAAGGAAAGAGACTTCATGTGTTTCTGTGAAGAGTGATATAGAGCAGTGATTCTCAAAGTGTGGCCGCCAAACCAGCAGCACCATCATCACCCAGGAATTTTTCAAGATTGCTGATTCTCCAGCCCCAATATCAATCTGCTGAATCAAAATCTCTGGGATGAGGCCGACAATTTGTGATTTAATCCACCTCCAAGCGATTTTGATGCATGCCAATGTATGAGAACCGCCAATGTACAAATATGCATAGCAATCATTCTATGATTTAAAAGTCATCCCTTGTTAGTATTATTAACATAGAGTAGAACATACAAATTTGAGACAAAATAAATTTTAAAAAAATACAAAAAAGAGAGGATGAAGCACAGAGTACCTTGTTATTGATCTAATGATAGTGAGGATCAATTAGATGGGTTGGCATTTGTATTGGTGGCCCATAAACTGTTAGTATTAATTGCATTTACGTTTTATAACTTTTCTAGGCATAGTACAAAATTAAATGAGCATAGAATTTAAGAATTATAATAACCTTAAAATGTATCTAATCTACGATATCCACCTAATGCTTGACATTTTGCTACAGAATCTCATCAATGAAATGTTTATGTAGCCTCCATTAAAACCTCCATCAATGTGCACTGCCCCCTAGGTTATTTTTATGGATCTTTTATTGACATTTTGCATAACTTTTATTATTTTATGAAATAAATTCAATCAAATAAATTTTCATTACTTGTTCATAAATGTGGTTTAGTTTGTCCCTTCTGAGATATATATTATAGATAGATACATACAAAATATGTTTTATATTCTATGTTTTATATATTATATATTTTATAATATATACTATATAAGATCAAGAGAATATTACAATTATTTAAAACATTTTAATACAAAATATATTCAATGATACAGTAAAAATTGTATGCTGAAAATTATGTATTTTCTTAACCAGTAAGAAATTGTCCTCCTTTGTCATAATACAAACCCAGGGAAGATAGGGATGTGTACGCAGTATGACCATAAAGTGAATAGCCCTGATATGCAAAAGGAAGACTGAATAACATATGGACATGAGGCTGCAGCAGAAATGCATCTATGATTTTCTCTGTCTTCTCAGCCTTGGCTATAGCAAGTGCCAGGCTCCAGACTCAGCCTCATGAGTTCCTACCATCGCATGCTTTATAAGCAACCCCAGACACAGAGGATCCATCATGAGCATAATTCTTTCTGGTAGCAAGTGGTCCTGGGTGGATACACTTTAATCACTCATTATCGTTCACATTATCTTAATAAATGACTTCCCCTTTCAACATTTGTCCATAACAGTAAGCTTGCTACAACTGCTCTGGCTATTTGGAAAATGTATTAGGTCATAAACAAACAATACTCAGAAAGAGACTGAGTTTTTAAGCCCTGGCAACATGAAGTGGATTTCATAAACATCAGTGGATTAGAATTAGGCTTGTACTCAAATTAACAGTAAGCCTATAGGAGTTCAAAATCAACAAATATCCTATATGTTTTCAGAAAGTTTTCTCCATTGTTCCTCGGTAGTACCATTGTTATAAGTTTCTGTGATACAAAATCTAATTCTAGTAAACACTTCAGGCATTGTTATTGAAAATTAAAATGTCTCTGACCATAAAAAGAGATCTATTTTACTTTTAGAGTCATCTATATGAGGACCTCCATGTTTTCCACCTGAATTGAAAGATAGCAAAAAATAAATAAACTTACCTGAAACCAAAATCTCTTGATTAATTTACTGAGGATTAGTTTTTATGATTAATGAACCACAGGTATTCTTTTTCTCTGTAATCAAACATTGTTTAAGATAGTAACAAGCTTCAGGTTTCTAACAAAGTAGAAGTACATTTCAATCAGTGTTCTGGTAAGATGATAGCTTAATTTCAGGACATAGAAATTTCATAGCGTACAAAGAACAAACTAAAAGCTGAATCTATAGTCTAACCTCTGCCAAACTCTTTGTCTTATATCTGCCTCCATGACTATGGAGATATAACCCCAAGACAATTAAAACTGGAGTATTTCTCAGGTGGTTTCAAAACATACAATAGGTTGTAACACTGTCTCCTGTATTTTTATGATAGATGCATTTTCCTCTAAATCATTACAGGTAATTACATCACTACATTTATTCCATTAATCACTTGTAGGTATTGGCTTGCTGAAATAAAACATATACACCTAAGAAAAATAACTACTTAGTTTCAGAATAAGAAAAAAAATAAGAAATAATTCGGTAATAACTACTGTAACTGCATTTCAAATTCCACATTCAAATTTGTAGTGGAGAAACGTTGCACATAACAGCAGCTTAAGCAAAGGATGAAAGTTACCATCTCTAGTGATATGATGTGGATATCATGTATCCCCGAAACGATGTGACAAGAAAGACACTTCACCTCTGTGATATCCTTCTCCCAAAACCCATAATCCTAAC
Organism: Avahi laniger; assembly: GCA_963575035.1. Classification (NCBI taxonomy): domain Eukaryota; kingdom Metazoa; phylum Chordata; class Mammalia; order Primates; family Indriidae; genus Avahi; species Avahi laniger. The sequence continues at coordinate 2,065 of CAUYSK010003649.1, read as the reverse complement.
TTAATATGAGAACATCACCAGGAAAACCCAGATGTGAGAACATTCTACAGGATGCATAGAGAGTGAGTACTCCTTAAGACAGTCCACGTTAGGACAAATAAGAAAAGAGCGAGACACTGTCACAGACCAGAGGGGACTGGGGAGAATTGACTGTAATGTGGTACTTGGGATTGGATTCTGGAAAAGAAAGGTAACATTAAGGAAAAGGAAAACAATGGTGAAATCCAAATAAAGTTTGGAGTTTAGCGATAGTAATGTTCAATTATTTATTTTTATTTTTTTATTTCAGCATATTATGAAGGTACAAATGTTTAGGTTACATATATTGCCTTTGCCCCACCCAGTCAGAGCTTCAAGAGTGTCCATCCCCCAGACAGTGCACACCGCACCATTAGGTGTAAATATATCTATTGCCTCCTCCCCACTCCCGCCTTCCCGACACCCAATGAATGTGACTACTATATGTGCACTTAAGTGTTGATCAGTTAATATCAATTTTATGATGAGACATATGGTGCTTGTTTTTCCATTCTTATGATACTTCACTTAGTAGAATGGGCTCCAGCTCTATCTAGGATAATACAAGAGGTGCTATGTCACAATTTTATTTTTGTGGCTGAGTAAAACTACATGGCATACATATAGCACATTTTATTAATCCACTCATGTATTGATGGACACTTGGGGTTGTTTCCACATCTTTGCAATTGTGAATTGTGCTGCTGTAAATATTCAAGCGCAGATGTCTTTTTTACAGAATGTCTTTTGTTCTTTTGGGTAGATGCCCAGTAATGGGATTGCTGGATCAAATGGTAATTCTACTTGTATCTCTTTAAGGTATCTCCATATTGCTTTCCACAGAGGTTACACTAGTTTGCAGTCCCATCAGCAGTGTATGAGTGTTCCTATCTCTCTGCATCCATACCAACATTTATTGTTTTGGGACTTTTGATAAAGGCCAGTCTCACTGGAGATAAATGATATCTCATTGTAGTTTTGATTTGCATTTCCCTGATGATTAGCATTTTTGAGCATTTTTTCATATGTTTGTTGGCCATTAATCTATCTTCTTTTGAAAAGTTTCTTTTCATGTCCTTTGTCCACTTCTTGACAGGGTTGTTTGATTTTTGCTTGCTGATTTTCTTGAGTTCTATATAGATTCTAGTTATCAGCCCCTTTACCAGATGTGTAGCATGCAAATATTTTCTCCCATTCTGTGGGTTGTCTGTTTGCTCCCATGATAATTTCCTTAGCTGTGCAAAAGCTTTTTAATTTGATCAGATCCCATTTATTTATTTTTGTTATTGCTGTGATTGCCTTTGGGGTCTTCTTCATAAATTCTTCCCCTAGGCCAATGTCTCTAAGAGTTTTTCCAACATTTACTTCTAGAATTCTTATAGTTTCATACCTTACATTTAAGTCTGTTATCCACTGTGATTTGATTTTTGCGAGAGGTGAGAGGGCTGGATCCTGTTTCAATCTTCTACATGTGGCTACCCGATTTTCCCAGCACTATTTATTGAATAAGGATTCTTTTCCCCAGTGTATATTTTTGTCTGCTTTGTCAAAGATTAGACGGTTATATGTGGATGTTTTATATCTGGGTTCTCAGTTCTGTTCCATTTGTCTATGTCTCTGTTCTTGTGCCAGCACCAGGCTGTTTGGTTACTATAGCCTGGTAGTGCAGCTTGAAGTCTGGTAAATTGATGTCAATTTGTTCTTTTTGTTTAAGATTACTTTTGCTCCATAGGGTCTTCTCTGGTTCCACATGAAGCATAGAATTATTTTTTCTAGATTGGCGAAAAATGATGTTGATATTTTAATAGGGATTGCATTGAATCTGTAAGATAGGTGAAGCAGTCAAATTTTTATTTTTTTGTGTGCATGAGGAGGACATTTTACGTGAGAGGTAGCCACCTAACAGATTTTCAGTGTGCAATGCAGCATCTTTGACCACAGCTACACTGTTTTACAGCAGATCTCTAAAAGGCATTAATCTTGGTTAAGTGAAACATTATGCTTATTGATTAGTAACTCTCTATTTCCCACTTACCTCAGACCCCAG
>CAUYSK010003646.1:0-24059 GCA_963575035.1 Avahi laniger | reverse complement strand
GGACCCCCCCCCCCCCCCCCCCCCAAACCCCCAACCCAAAAAGTATTAAAAAAACAAAAAAAAAAAAAAAGCCCAAATATAATTTTTTGGGGGGAGGAATTTAAAATTTTTTAAAAAACTTTTATAAAGTTGGGTTTTTTTTTTTTTTTGCTGTTTTTACATCTGTGGGGGGGGGGGGGTGGGGGGGGGGGGGGGGGGGGGGTCCTGGGATCCTCAGAGGCCGAGGAGGGAAGCCCTTGAGAAAGGGTCCAAATCATCTGAGCTTTTTTCCCAATACAAACATACCCATTGTCCAAGAACCTCCAGGGAGATGCCCTTCCTGCTGTTGGAACCACCGTCAATGGTGGACAACCAGGAAGGGGAGACCCTGTCATAGCCCTCAGTTGGGCTGGAACAAAAAGCAAAAACAAAAACAAAAACAAGAATAAGCGATCTCAGTGGCCTGCAGGCATGTCCACACTAACAGGGCTTTCTGCCTTTATCATTCTTCATGCCAGACATCCCCACTCTGACATTGCTTATATCGAAGCTCATTATTTTTGTATTGCACAAGCCATACTCTTATTCTTCTTGAAAACAATTCATATTCTTCCCTCTTAAATGCAAAACCTAACTCCTTTATGGGAGTAACTTCAATCCGTTGCAGTAAGTGATGTATATGTATTTGTTCATTTCGTTGCACTTCTGAAGAGATTTGTATGACTTTCGTTTAGAATAAAAGCATCTAAGACACAACTATTGCCAACTATTATAGGCAATTTGTTTTAGGTTCTTGTTTTGCAAAATCTCAATATAGGCACATATAAAAACACTGGAGAGATTATGTCTTCCTCTATTAACCCCTAAAATCCTTTCAAATGCAGTGTCTATCATAAGCACTTAAACATTTAAAAATAATGTTATTAAACTGATATTTTTTTGACTGCAATTATGGTAAGAAAGAAAATTACCTGTCTTTCGGTCAGTGTCCTGTCATATAGGTAACTACAGGCTGAGCATCCCTTATCTAACCTGCTTGGGACCAGCATTGTTTCCATTTTCTGATTGTTTTGGATTTTGGAATATTTGCATATACATAATGAGATATCCAGAAGATGGGACTCAAGTCTAAATATGAAATTCATTTATGTTTCATTTTACCTTATACACATAGCCTGAAGATAATTTTATACAATATTTTTAATAATATTGTGCATGAAACAAAATATGTATACATTGAACCATCAGAAAGCAAAGGTGTCACTATGTCAGCCACCCATGTGGTATCATGTCAGTGCTCATTTTTGGATTAGACATGCTCAGCTTTTATTGTCATAGCTTCTTGTATTTATTTCTTTTTCATGATTTTTTTTAAAAATAAAAAAACCTTTCTGTAAGATCAGACTTGACTCAGGGATAGCAAAAGTATTAAGAAAGCTTAGACAGTATATTTTGGGTAATTGAATTTTTTTATTAATATAACATCTTTGAACATAATTTTGTTGATTTTTAAGGAAATAGGAAAACTTTCTGGTTTCATTCATACTTTGATGACCCTTTCTATGTACATATTGTTGAAAAATACTTTTCAGAAGTATTTAAAACCAATACACAAAAGAGTTGGCATAAAAATAGTTTGCTCCTGTATGCACTTTGGGGCTAGTAATAAGAAAAGTGTATCTTTCATTGAATTAATGAAAATGGGTAAGTTTTAAATAAGGGGGAGTAAAATGATGCCCCTTGTCATATGTGTCATCATTCGTTTTCAAAAATGAGCTAAGTTTGCAATGAGGGAAGGAAGATCTGGGTCCCCCTTGCAAGGCTCCTGGCTCCCTACTGCTGCATCCAGCCCTGCCCGGCAGACAGTAGCCTGTGCCCTTCACCTGCACCCAGTGAGCAGGGAGAGCGCAGTGACGAAGAGGTAACAAACACCTTCAGGACAAAGCCCTGTGCTTAAAATACTCCGGTGCCTCCTTTTCCGCTACACAGCAAACTCTGAGCTTCTCAGCAAGGTGCACACAGCTGTGCATATTGTTCCATCTCCACGTTCATCTGTACTTTGATCCAGACCTCTCTGGAAGAATTCAGCCAATCTGAGCAAGCTGCAGGTCCACAAACACACCTTGCATATTCTTGCCTCGTTGCCTTGACCCCCGTGGGTCTCCTGGCTAGAGAGCCCTCCCCGCAGCCTCCGCCCATGTTGGCAGCCTCAACCAAAATGTCCACGTGTTGCCTCCACTGCACAGCCCTCCCCAGCGCCAGGCAGGGTAGCCATGACCTTTCTGTGTTCCTTTCTAATAGACTCCTTGCCATATTGCTTTGCCATTATGTGCCCCCGTGACCTTCTGTGGCCTGTGAGCACTTTGAAGCCGTGAAAGCAGGGAGCGTGCCTTTTCCCTCCAGCAGCCCTGACCTGGTCAGTTGCTCAGTCAGCCAAATCCTCCTTCCTGAGCACTGCAGTGCCATGGCACCTGCCAGGTGGTGATACAAGTGTCCAACAGATGCTGTGGAGGAACGAATAAATGAATGAACATCAGAATTACCCGCACAGGGTGAGAGCCAAGCCTCCAGATGAGCATAAGACAAGACCTAAGATTCGTGCAGTATAAGCAGTGTAAAGCATAGTAGAGCAGATGAGGGAGAGATCTGTCTTACATGGAATGAGCATGGAAGTGGTGGTATTTTGAGCTGGTCCCCAAGCTTCTGATCGGAAGGGATGGGGACAAAGTGAGTGTTGGGAGAACATGGCCCAGGGAAATACCCAGAGGGGAGTGGAGATCAGGCCATCCTCAGGCTGGTGCTCCAAAGGAATGCCCCCGCGGGGAATGCGTCTCCCGGGCCTGGATCTGGGGGCTGCCCACCCTGTGTTCACTCACAGGGCCTGGCTGGTGGTCCTGACTTGCTCAGGTATCCCAGTTGCCCTCTGAAAATTTGGAAAGAGGTTGTTGGTTCAGGACAGAGACGTGCGGGCACAGATGGAGAGGACGCTACCGAGAGACAACAGAGGCTGCATCGGGTGAGGAGAAAGAGCATCCAGGACAGGGAGTCAGGGCAGGCTGCTGTGGCCTCCTGAGTTGTAGTGGGACCGCAGCCCGCAGCCCACCCCCAGGAAGGGGGCTGTCCCGCTGTCGGTCAGCCAGGCAGCTCTCGCCTTCAGTGCCCACAGTCAGAGACAGGGAGAGGCCCGGCTGTCAAGACAGTGACGATCTCAAAAGGACTAGAACGAAAGCACATGTAATCAACGGGTCTCATGCGCAGGTGCATGAACTGTTACAGTGGTGCTACCCTGGTCCTTCCCAGTTGGGTCCTATTTAGATAGGAAGAGATGGTGGGAGGTGGGAGGGTATTGTGGAAAGACGTGGCAGAGGCAGAGAAGAGGCAGGGTGGCAGCCAGCCGTCTCGCCTGGCAGAGGCCCCTGGCCCAGCCTCTCTCTCCCGGCAGCAGGGTCAGCGGATGCCCCGGGTCTGTGCCTCCCTGGGGGAGGTGAGGCGTGAGGGACCCTGTGAGCACCTAGGCATCAGAGTGCAGAAACACAGCTTTCACGTCATTGTGAATCAGCCAGTATGTATGTGTGCTTGGTCTGAAAAAATAAAATCACTGAGGTTTGTTTTTTCCTTTCTGTCTTTCTTTTTTCCCACAGAATCATACGATGACGCAACACAGCAGTTAGTGCAAGTACACTCTGTCAAGGAGAATGACTTTTGTGGCACAAAAGGGAACATGTTTTACTCTTTGCACGAAACTTTCATTGTTAATGTATATTATTCAGAAACATTGTATTATACCATAACACTTGTATTATCAAAGCTGTTGGATGTTCATGTGTTTGAACTTTTGAGCACCAGATAGACTCCTTGTATATAAAGTGTTGCACATGTATTATGTCGTCTGATACTAAAATGGTCTTATAAAGACAAGTGGACTTGGGCCCTATTCAGGCAAGATTTAAAAAAAAAAATAAAATTAAAAGTGTGATCAAAATGGCTTAAGATAAAATATTTTCGAGGAAGGAAGATTAAAAACAACTGTTACTCATGAGACTGTGGTTGGACTTCCTTTTATTTATACTTAAGCCTAGAATTTCTCTTTTGGTATATCGACGGTTAAATCCAAGACTATTTTTTATTGCTGAAAATTCTTGCAAACCAAGAAGAGATGTTCGCACAGAACGGAACCCTACAGCTGGATAAGGCCCGTATATGTATTTGTAAGCCTTGCAATGTGACAGGTAGCATCACTATATATGCAATAGTTGTTATGTAGACTGTCAAAGAATTTTTTTTTTCCTGGATACATTTGAAGCTTTGAGTGTTCAAGGTTTTCCTTAATGATTTCACACAGCCAAATTCTTGAATCAGTTGAACTAACCTGTATGTTACTGTTATTAATGTTTACTCTGCGGTCTGAACCTGGAGATTACTGGAATTGTTTTCCAAGAGGAAATAAATTCTGTTTACCATTAGGTATGAGTGTATTTGCGTGTTTTCTTTTTCTACTTACTATACCATTAAAAAAAACCTAATTGCTTGCACCCTTGGATGTGAAATCTGCTCGTGATCGTATCACAGGCATTGCCTCAATCATATTTAACCTTTTCACACAGGGCCAAATGCAGCTGGGAGGATATTCATCATACCGCGTGGGGAAGGAATCAGACCCAGTACACTTGCGGTCCCTTACACACTAACAGGTCACACTGTGCTTGCGGATTCTGACATCACAGATGGATGTGATGGCTGTTTTCTGCATAATTTGCAGCCCAATTCGTGTCATGCTGTGCAAATCTGAACTCAAAGTAGATGGCTGCAATTTGAGAGGCAGTTTGGCTCATGTGTACTTAAGAAGCAGCATTGTTCATTCAGAAGACAAAGCACAGAGCAGGAAGTCAGATGGTTGTCAGTTCTAGTCCTGGCACAAACTCCCAGGGGAAGTCACTCCGCCTCCTGGCCTTGGTGCACCCAGCCAGGAAGGTAACGGAACTTGGTCATCCACCTTCACCCAGGCCTGGGGTGTCTCTGGAAGGTTGCCATCACCACAGCCTGCCATAAAATGGTGAATAAGTAGGAGCTCTAGTTTCAGAGCTTTTTTTGTTTGAATAGAAGAAAAAAATTACAATGTGTAAATTAAGCCCTGATGTAGATGTTTAGTCAAAATTGGTATATACAGATCTGCCATTCATGGGCAACTTTCATCCAAATCATGCTTACAATATTTAACCCACTATGAGTCTTTTGACCCCTTCTAAACTCTGAAAACCTAAAGCAGATCGTTGAACCTCAAACAAGCAAGAATCCCCACAGCACTCTGGTGGCGGGGAAGCTAAGGCACGGACCAACTGACATCATCGTGACCACCTGCACCCCGGGAACCTGTCAATGAAACCTGCATGACCAGCACCACAAGGCATAGCCTCACCCCATGGCTCTCAAACCTGAGCCCGCATCAGGGTCACCTGGAATGCTCGTCACATCATGGGGCGCTGGACCCAACTCCCAGAGTTGCTGATTCAGTAGGATGAGGGTAGGGGTGGCAGAAAAGAAGTTCCCAGGTGATGCTGACACTACTGCAGTGGGGGCCACGCTTTGAGAACCACTTCTCTGCCTTATTTCCAGGTGAGTCAAATGCATTCAGGGGACATGACCAAGCGACCGGTGGCAGATTGCACTGTTTATTATGTTACCAATATAAAAAGTTTGGTCAAACTTTCAGATCATTCAGAAATAAGTATTTCATAGTGATTAAAGCACATGGGCTTGCCAGAATGTTTCTCTTAAAATAATTTTTATTTCAAAATATTAGGGGGTACAAGTGTTCTTATTACACAGATGAATTGCACAATGGTGAAGTCAGGCCTTTGAGTGCGCCGGTCACCAGAATAGTGTATGTTGCACCCTGTAGGTAAGTTTTTATAGCTCACCCTCCCTCCCATCCTCCCCCCTTCTTAGTTTCCAATGCCCTTTGCACCACTTCATGACCATGCATTAGCTTAGCTCCCACTTACTAGGGAGAACATGTGGTGCTTGTTTTTCCAATCCTGAGATACATCACTTAGGATAATGGTCTCCAGTTCCATCCAAGTTGCTGCAAATGACATTATTTCATTCCTTTTTATGGCTGAGTAGTACTCCATGGTGTATATATACTCATTTTCTTTCTTCACCTATCAATTGATGGGCCAGAATGTTTTGTGTACATACAGTCCCAGACTTACAATTTTGCAACTTTACAATGGTGCAAAAGTGATGCACATCCAATGCGATCTTTGACTTACGAAGGGGTTACACCCAGATAAACCCATTGTAAGTCGGGGAGCATCTGTATTTAGCTTTGTAATGCTAGGAAAACCTGCATCTATACATTTCACAATAGATTGCCAGCATGCTATTTAATTAAAAAGCTTTTTCACTGGCTACATAAATAATGAAATATGCTGCGGATATGCAAGTACATCAATAATTAAAATACTCAGCTATAATTTTAAAAAATTAAGATCTTTGTTCTAGTCAGGATTTTGCATGAAAATGAAATAACCACACTTAATGATATTTTTTTAAAAAAACTTTAAAACCTCTGGTTATTAATAAGTGGTTGTATTTTACTAAAAGTAAGCTGCTCTGTATTTACAGAAAGCAGGTGATGGTGTTATCACAGGGATGGAGCCCAGGTTGCCTCTAGCAGGATTGCCTCCGGGAATTCTTGGGAAGCCGCAGAGGCTGTGTTTAGCATTCTCCTGAGTGGTCATCAGCTCCTTCAACACAGACACAGTTGAGCCTCTTCCCAGCAAAGCTGGGAGGCTAGAGGAGTTGACTGTTATTTGCTCCATAAAATTGGTTGATCCTCCAATGATTGAGGCAGTTCATGTTTATCAGGTCCTCTCCCTCCTTATAACCAGTCATTCTTTGGATCATAAATACTGAACAGTTCTTGGAAATGTCATTCCTCCCTTTGGCTTGTTCCCTTCATATCCTACCTCATTCTCTAAGGATATAAGGCAACTTAAATAAAGATTAACAAAACAAAACTTGTTCATAGGGAAATCTGTACTGTGTGAAGTCAGAGAGAAGAATATATTCTAAAGTCGTTGCCTGGTTTTTTGCTTCCATGCTGACCTTGAGTGCATTTTAACCTTGACTTGGAGTTTCCTGATAGGAAAGGGGGAAAACATCCAGAAAGAAAGGAATATATCAGTTCCCCTAGAGAGAAAAGGTTTTCCTAGCACTTAATTCCAAAAGAAATTCCTCAAAAGCCTTCTGTATGGGTGGATGGCTGACATGCTGGCCACTGCTGCTGACCATAACTCTGTGACTTAAGGCAGAGGCTCTCGTCTGGAGGAATGCTGCCGCGTCTGTGGGTGGAGGCCACGGTTGCTGCTAAACATCATTCAATAACACGGGACAGGTCCCTACAGCAAAGAGTCATGTGGCACAGAACATCAATAGTTCAGAAATTGCTCTAATGTAAAGTTTGACATGCTTTTGCAAGGGCTTGATCTCTCTATTTATTGGGATCACCTGGGAAACTTTCTAAAATTCTGCTGCATGAGCCAAACCCCCAGAGCTTCTGACTTGGTTGGTCTAGAGTGTGCACGGTACCTCCGAAGCTCCCCAGCCTTTGTGAGTGGTTTTTTGAGAACCCCTGTGTTCTCCAGCTAACCCAAGCTAACATTCTCAGGTAAGCATACCTGACACAAGACTAAAAATTTGAAAATAATATTCAATGAGTAGAGAAGTAGGGTTGGCCTTAGACCCTCTTCCCTCAACATTACTTTTTACAACTGGGCATTTAACGATTTTAATTCTAAAGTCACATCATAACCAATAACAAGTTTGTGAAGAGAGAGGAAAGGGAAAAATGGCTCAATCCCATCATCTTTCCTCCTGGTCCAGAGATTACAAACTCAGTGAGTGATAAACCTGACCCAGGAGGGGCTCTGGCAACCTGTTCAATAAACGCCCCACTCCTGACCTGACTGCAGCCGCGGGAAAAGAGGCTCCTGGTACCAGATCGCCCCGTGTCTTGGGAGGAGCTAGCAATCTGGGTGGTTATGTGCTATGTTCCAATTTCCAAATATGGGCAACTTATTCCATTTTTTTTTAATTCAAATCTGCTAGCCCCCACTATGTGGGCCATATGAGATACACTTTCAGGCCAGGCTAGATTCCGATTGCCAGTTTTGACCTCTGGCATCAACTATTTTTTTTTCCTAATTATTCTCATTCCAGCCTTTCAAAAATATTTGTTTTAGAACAATTATCTGACTTTTGTATATAAAAGTATGAATTGTGCTTTGTTTAAAGTAGCATTATATGCAGTTTTGACATTGCTCTGTGGCCTTCATATTCCTATTGCTTAATGCTTAGCAGTAATCCAACAAATGGACGTGTTCTAAATAAGTCTGCCCCTATTCCTGGACTTTGAGATTTCAGATAGATTTTTTTTGAGTGATGAAGGATAACAAACAATAGAAAGTGAATATTCTCTGATACAAGTCAGATACGCTATATTCTACATTGCTAATGGAGGCGAGGTTTATATGCTTTGGAAATCGCACAAATGGGTGACAGCGTTGACCTTCTACTTTGAAAATTGATAAGCATAACCACTGTTCCAGCCCAGATGGAAGTTCACAGCACCAGAGACCCTCTAGGGGCCCCCCACAGGCTGGGCCTAGCTTCTCAGAGCGGCTATGAGTCTGTTCCAGAACACGGACGAGGAATCCAGCGAACCCTCAAGTTCCGCTCTGCAGAGCATGGCAGCCTTGACTTTGTGTCTGTTTGTGCCTGTTGGGGTGCAGCATTGCAGAACCCTTGAGAAAGGAAGTTTAATCCAAATCCCATTACAGAACACCTGCAAATGCTTCTCCACTCAGCTTCAGCAGGCCAGAGACACTTACCACCTCCTTTGTGTGGAGGAAGTGCCTACCAAAGATACAGAAAACTAGAGTTCAAGGAAGAGGGATGATTTCGGGTGAAATAGACCAGCATGAGTTTCTGGCAGAATCCCAGAGCTCAGGTCTGGTTGGCATTGCATTCCTGGGTGAGCGCCCCCTGAGACAGAGAAGTAGCCTCCACCATCTCTGCCAGATTCCTCTGTAATGAAGTCAGCTGTCAACTCCTTGGGGGGAAAAGCACAGAGCCCCTTTATTTCCAAGCAGGTGTTGCAGCATATTAAAGGTTGAATTCCATCTTGTGCTCACATCCTGAATGAGCCAGTTTGCAGGCAAGCTCAGTTCTTTCTGCAAAGAGGGAAACTTGGCATGGTGGAAGCTGAGTACTTAAATGGCAATCAACTTCTGGCTCATATCAATTAATTCCTTCATGGACTTCTGCCTAAGTATAGCATCTTGAATTCCCAGCTGCAGCGGCTATGAAAACAGGCCCAACAACACACGCCACCGTCTCAGGGAGGGCGCATCTGAGAAGTGATGGGCTGTGCTAGCTTACGCTATGTCAGGGCAACCCCAGATGCGATGTGGGGCTTTCTCTTTGTTTATCTGCAGAATACGGTGCAGGACATACACCTCTTTCTCTGGATGGGAAGTTCTTTGACAAAACCTCTACGAAGTCTAAGAGAAATCCCTCTGCGGGAATCACCTCTTTTGAGCTTTAAAATATCTAGATCCAAAGTGATCATGAGATATGGGAAGAGATTAGGGGCTAGGAAATTAGAGCAGGGCTTTATTGTCACTCAGAAACCAGAAAAGCCCTTTCGAAAATGGTCTTCATCCCAAGGAACCTACCACAGAGTCCCGTTCATCTCTGTTCCGTAAACAAAACGCACCTTGATCGGGAGCTGCAGACAGACGGGGTGAGTATGCACGCTGCCACGTGGGATTTGGCAATTTTTCAATTCATCTGGCAGATGCAGACAGTAAAATTCAAACCGCAACATCTACGTGGGGATGGGGATTTTCAAGTGTGTCTCCTTATCTAGTGAGCTAATAACACGGCTATCGCCAAGGTAGAACTAGTAAAAGTCAAGATCACCTGGCAGGGGCAAGCTCACGTTTCCTCCCCTGCGTGTGACATGGCGGGTTTGGCTGCCTCTCTGGTCTCCTTTCCTGAGTCAGAGGAAGAGTCTAGCTACCCCCTTGGAAGCAGAACTTTTCATTTTCTAAGGCTCTCACACTGTCCAATGTGGTAGCCACTAGCTATTAAAATATATGGTTACTTAAATGTAAGTTAATTTAAACAAAATTAGACTTTCAGTTCCTCCATCTCACTAGGAACGTTTCACGTGTTCAATTGCTGCATGGGGTTCGTGGCTGCCATATGGAATAGCACAGATAGAGAACATTCTCATCATCAGGGAAAGTTCTATTGGGAAGTCCCATATCCCTGACCCCTCCCGTCCCACCTCCTTTAACCCTTTCAGCGTACAGACGTCCCTCTTTCTCTAGTTTCCTTAATGTCTTCCTTCCATCTGCAAACTCTCCTTCTGTCTTCAAATGTGCACAAGTTTCTTTCCTTCCAAAAGAAAGAAATCTTTTGCTTGACCCCAAAGTGTCCTCATAAGTCTGTTTTATTTATTTCCTTCATTTTCTTCCAAATTTTTCAAAGTTGTGGTCTGGCCCCACATCCTCATTTTCCTGACCACTGACTCACTCCTGACTCACCTGCAGACTGGCTTCCATCGATCATCAATATCCTCTTCCCGAAAATGTGCTCACCAAGGTCACCAGTGGCCACCTTACCACCCATCTTTCTGGGTTTTTTTTCCCCTTTCCCAGTCCTTCCTTTCCTCTGCCTTTCAATTTAGAGCATCAATTTTAGGTTTCATGTTCTTGCTTGGCAATATTTCTTATGTTTATTCTTTCCTTTTCATTTCCAAAGACAGGACTCTGGGGAGACCCTTTTCATCTACTTACCTCTGGTTTCCCCTCTCTAATCCTTCTTGTGTATGGCCACCATGTTAATCTTTATAAAACACTTATTTCACATTATTTTCTCATTCAATAAATGCTCATGACTCTCAGAGTAAGGTAATGGAAAAGGATGCAGTTTAAATGAAGTTCGGATCCTTCTCTACCACTTCCTAGGTATGTAACCTAGACCAATTTACTTCGCTTTTCTGAAACTCGTTTTCCCTTCTCTAGTTTGAGGATAAGTATAATTATAGGTTTTTGGAGGATTTTTACCAATATTATTATCAATGGCTAGAAATAGCTGAAACATATTAGATGCCCTATACAGAAAAGTTATCATTTTATGTATAATAGTGCTATCTTTCTTTAATCCAGGCTCTTTCTATGTCAATTCTTGAATGACTGCTTTTTCCCCATTGCATCCCCCACCCCGATTCCCCTGACCATTCCTTTGTAACCTTTCTAAAAAGCACACTTTTTACCCTGTCTCCCACCTATGAGAACTTGGAATAATGGTCTTTTATCTTCTGCAAAATGTTGAGTATTTCTTTGACTTTCCAGAGTGTCTTAACCTTGCCCAACTCTACCCACAGTCTTCCACCCCCTGCAGCTCTGACCTGTTTCAGTCCGTCTGTATCATCCTCCCTCCCATGTCTTCTTCATTCCTTTCTTTGTCGTTCATGTCTGTCTGTGAACATTCTGTGCACACTCTTCCTTCCTCCTCTCCCTCACTCAATTCTGTCCAGTCTTCTGGCCCCAGACCACGTCCCTCTTCCTCCATAAAATCTACTCTCATCTACCACCTTATCACCTTTCTCTGAATGCCTTTTGCACTTACAACCTAGTGTAAGTTCATGATTTCCTTGAAAACTAGTTTGTCTTCAAGAAAACAAAACTAATTTGTCTTCATTCTGAACTGTAAATTTGTCAAGGATGGGGCATGTGTTCTCTATACAGTTTTATTTTTATACAGTTTTATTTTTTTAACTCATTCTCAGTGATCTCACTTAATAGATGTTCCATAAAGCACATGTTGATGAATTAGTAGCTTAACTGAAGTCCTCAGTTCATCTCAATTCACACATGGGCTATCTGCTTACTGTGTGTCAGATCCAGAGGATAAGGAGGTAGGACAAGATCTCTGCTCTCCAGAAACTCACAATCACAACCACCCAGAGACTCAATCTCAGCCTTTTTTCCTTGTTCAACAGTTGCCACCATCCTCAGAAATCAGTTAAGGAAGGGCATCTGGGACCAGAGTCAACATAGACTTGATTTGGAAGCCACAAGATACTGGAGTTGAAAGTCCAAAATGCCTCCCTCTTTGGTCTGTTCAGCAATAGTGATTTCAGTTGACGTGTTTTGCCCCCAAATCCTGCAATCAGCTGACTGTTCAGGGGAAAATCAACTAGATGCTGTCCCCACCGAAAGTATTCCTCTGTCACAAATGGAGTCTTGCACTAGAAACAGATCATACTACACATATTCAAAATGAAGGTTAAAACAGCATTCAAAACTGAATCTGGAAAGGTACCAGATCCATATGTAGATCTACATGGCAGCCCATTCTTTTCTTAAAGCGACAAAGATGTTGACTGTGATTACAGATAATAAGAGCTTTCCTTCTGATGAAATGAGCATATACTGAACCAAGCATACAATATATTCCCATGACAAATATATTTACACTCAATTCAGAACATGGAGAGAAAAGAAAATGTCAATAGTTGACAGCTTGTTGGCCTATGGGGTGTAATCTGGGAGCATAATAAATTCATTTAAGCTTGGTGTTGAATAAATGTATGTTAGGCCTGTGCATTTTTTTGGCCTTTCCCCCGACACATTGTTTGAATACAACGTCACGTTCTCTGTGTTGCACAGTCTTCCTGCTGCTGTCAGCAGAGACAGGAACCAAGCTAATCCTTTGGGTGGAACCTGAGTAATTTTCCCTAATGAGTAAAGATGGGAACGAAAAAAGGACCTTGTGGAGGAAAATGCCTTATTACCAGTGTTGGCAGATAACTATTTTACACTGGAAAATATACTTCAAGAATGTTGACTGCTGGAAAGTTGAAAGTCCAAAAGAAGATGTATTTCCATGGAAGATCTTAATCATGCTGAGCAAGGGATAAGCATAGTCAAGACAATATAAACCACATAAAAGGCCACCTCCGTTTAGAAGCTGGATCCTGCCTCCTTCTCCTCATTAATATGTTTCTCATCCCAGCCAAATTGGACGTGAAGATATGTTCCTTATTCCTGGCAGATTTCGCAAGATATCAAACATTTCAGGCTTCGCGTGTGAAAGCATGACATATTGGTTTAGACTGAAAATAGCATGTTTCTGGTAGAGTTCAAGTCTATAAGAAATACTACACCCTACTGTTTTTGTAAATGCCAGAGTTCCATTGAGTCGAGACAGATGGTAGCAGGCAAAGATGCAATCTTACAATCAAAAGCTAAAATATGTCAAAAATATGTTAGCAAGCAAAATATAGCAGATTACTAGCTTCTCATGTCATGACAGCTTGCAAAACATGTTAGGATGTTGAATCTCTAGTTGTGTAAATAAAGGAGCAGTAAACAGAGTGCGGCAGCAAATGGCGCGAGAGCTCCTGTGTTGACTGTCCCTTCGTGCAGTTTGGGGAACAGAGAGAGTCACGCAGCCACAAGGAGCCCCAGATGGGCATGAGGAGGTCTCTGAAATCCAGCGTGGGTATCCACTTTCCACCATGAGTAACGAGTTTCTCTGTGATACCTAAAGCTGTTCAGCCAAATTACAGGAGGCATTCAGACTTCTCAGAGAGAATCGGGAGGGTTCCATTGAGAACCATCGCATCATTTAGCTCAAGGAAACAAGAGGGTGAGTGTTACTTTGTGAAAGCAAAATGTACCTAAGGCTTTCTGTATATGCCAATCTCAGCCCAAGGAAGTTTCTTTGACCATAGGCCTGGTTTCTTATTGTCTTGCCTCATCTTTGATCAGAGTTGTGGGGAGTGCGGGGAATGATAACCATGACAGAGGGAGGGGAAGAGCTTGTTTTATTGAGTACCTACTATGGAGCAGGTGTTGTACTGCTGTCATAGCAAATCAGAGCTCTCAGCTTTTTGAGATGGAGAGAAGATCACTTTGACTACTCTGTGCCCAGTGGAAATTCAGATCTGACCCTCTCCTTCCACCCGCCACAGGCAGGAAATACAGGGGTGGGAAGAAGGTGGCGAGTGGGTCTTAAATTCGGGCCCCAGCATTGCCCCATCTGACACCTGGGTCCCACTCTAGCTCAGGGTGCCCCTGCTCTGCGCAGGACCAGAGATGCGGATGTCAGCTTTTTTCAGCTTCCATAAGGAATGTCCGTGTACCAACAATAGGTCGCCAACCTTTTTTGGCACCAGGGACTTGTTTCATGGAAGACAAATTCTTCCACAGGATGGTGTGGGGGTCGGGGGTGGAGCTCAGGCAGTGATGCTAGCGATGGGGAGCGGCTGCAAATACAGATGAAGCTTCCCTCGCTGGCCCACTGCATACGTATGGGGGGAGCAGGTGGGGCTCAGGCAATAATGCGTAGCCTGGTTCCTAACAGGCCAAGGAATGGTACCAGGCCACGGCCCAGGGGTTGGGGACCACAGTACTAGAGAATGCTGCATTTTGATAAGCTACTTGGGTTGGAGGATGAGTGTCCAATGGTCTGCTCATGTAACAAAAGATGCTAATTACATTTCTGGACATAAGATAAGGAAGGGCCTTTGCCTTGTTTTTGAGGAGGAGCCAGCAGGAAGAGGTTCTGCACTGGGAAGAAAGGACCAGAGTAGGTAACAAGTCCAACTGTGCAGCCACCAAGTGAGGACTTTGGAGATCAGAAGTGTCTAGTGCATATTTCTAATTAGGTTTTGTTCTGTCACTTTGGTTTGGTTTGGTTGTCTTTGAGGATCAGGCAATGTTAAACCTCTTCTGCTATCTTCTTCATAAAATCTCTAGTCAAGATGCATCACTCGCTGATGCTTCTAGGTGAGTGGACTCTTCCTGGAGAACTGAAACAGGTGATGAGTCCTGTCCCTGGCTTAATGCACAGTGGAAGCAGACACAGAAGCAGGAGCCACAGGATGACAGCTGGCACCTGGATGATCTGCAGCGAACGGCACTCCTGCGACAGTGCTCCAGAGATGTCCTGAGAGTGTGAGTTGAGAGGCAGAGGAGTGGCTGATATCACAGCAGCTCACCTTCCAGTGGACGTGGGGCTTCAGCTGCCAAGGGGTCCTTCAGTCCGCGGCCTAGGAGGTCACGGCTACCCGAACTGAGCGCCGCACCTCACACACCCCCTCTTCTCTCTCCTCCATTCTTCCCAACCGCCCTTCGCTTCCTGCAGTCGAGCAAAAGCGAATCCTTCCAGGTTGCTCGTGGACAATGTCTTAATGCTCATTTGTGTGGCTTTGGCTTTCGCAGACATGTTTACTCTCACAGCGGCCACCCGAGAGGGCTCACGAAGTATTTTTGTACAGAGTTCTCTCCCTGGAACTTTGAACGAGAAATTCTGGTGCTAGCGTGTTAAAATAATAAGTTTTGAATCCAAGCTACATGTGTGTCTCTCTAAATCCACAAAACAACCATGGAGCACTTGATATGCCCATTTTACAAATGAGGAAAGTAAAGCTCATTTGAGATTCAGAAAGGTAAGCAAATTTGCCCGGGGTCTCATAGCTAAGTGGAAGCAGGATTCAAAATCAAAGATTATATGAGAAAAAGGATGAGAAAATGTATATTTCTGTGATATGTATTTATGTATCAGTTAAAGACCAAACAGAATCACATACCTACATACAGAATAGGTATAAACATTTATTAATTAGCAGCCTATTTGGCATTCTGTTGAGAAAGATAATCATTTATAAGACCAAATAAGACCTCTTCACTCCCCTACAACTGTCATTCTGTGAAAAAAAATTGACTCAGGGTGGGCTCCTGCTAAGTAATATATGAAATATGCAATTCATACATTCTGGTAAAATTGAAGCAGGTGAACTCTAACTGACAGGAAGTAATGAACGTAATAAGCCGAAGGGAATACCTTGGTTTAAGCAACCATATGCTTGAGTTATCAATGGGAGTGTAGAGGTAATGGTCCCCACTTTATAATTCACTGGTTGCTCTTTTCCTAAGTGCACCTAAGTGGATTTTCCCCTTGGGTGGGCCAATGCAGAAAATCTTTGGAGGGCTCTTTTCACGTGAGAAAGGAGGTTTGGGGCCAGGTGTGCTCTGGGGGAGGCCAAGCAGGGGTTGGCTCATGAGATGATGGTGCGTGGTGGGGGCGGCAACATGGTAGGCTCCTGGGGTTCCCAGGACTCTGGGATTTGGGACATGGAACAAGCTCTCTGAGCTTTCATTTCTTAATTTCTAAAGTTGGGGAAAGGTCCCTATCCCCTAAGGCTGTTAGGAAGACAAAGTTGCACAGGGATTTGAAACATCCAGCACAATGTCTGCCACACTGTTGATGCTTAATAAATTTTTAGTTCCTATTCATTAGCAGAGTGTTCCTGACAGCCTCTTCAGCCCAGGAGCAACCAAGAGTTTAAAGAGTGACTGTTAATTTTATTTACCAGCAATTTTTCTAGCAGGTGCCATGCACGCCACTAGAATTGCAGAGTTGAATTAAGATACCATCTTTTATCTAATGAGCTCATCGAATGATCACGAAACAAACATGCGATAACTCACATGAAAAGTGCTTCTTCGGAGTGTTAAAAAGGTGCTGTGGGAGTCCCGGGGTGAAGTGTCCAACTGAACGTGCGACTTCAGCCAAGGCTCCACATGGGAGGTGGCAGTGAGAAAGTCAGTACGCGCTCTCTGGGCTGCCAAGCCCAGAGAGAAGAAACAGCCTGTGTGCTAATGAAGATGAATTTCTGTCATTTTGTTGAAATTATCAACATAAATGTTTCTGTTCATAGAACACAGTTCATGTCAGATTTTCAGAGTCATCAAAGTAGCATGTATTAAGCATGTCTTTTTATTCTGATGCTTTGGAATCTGCAGCCTGGTTGACCCTGGAGAGACTGGCCCTACCAGGGCCAGCCACAGTTCCTAGAGAGAGCAAAAGACTTGCCTGACACATGTCTTCCATGTGCAAACCAACGCCACACCCCATCACCTCCTCTGCTGAGCTCCCACAGGGCTCCCATATTCTGGGCCACATTCCCCCTGCCCTAATTCCCCGAGGGCCTGGTACCAGAGCCCTAGGGGAAGCCCCAAAACCATAAAGCCTCCTGAAATTATTCAAAACTAACCAATGCTAAACCTGCTTAGCTTGCTTACTCTGCCTCACCTATTCATCCCCAAGAAAACCACAAGCAAGGCTCTTTATGTTTTACCCTCGCTCCCTCTGCTCCCGACCAACATTGGCACTTCCCCACTTGGCCTTCCGTGGAGTGCCACACCTCCTGTTTCTAGGGATCTGTGAGTATAAACTTCTTTCTTCATGACAGCCATTTCTGTGTCTTTGTGTCATACTGTACATGATCAAAGCAAATCTCAGGTACATTCTAAACACAGTGCGGATAAGGGGTGTGGGGTTGGGGTCAGGGGCATTTGGAACCTGTCTCTTGATCTTCAAGGTATTATAGACCAAAAGCCCTACAGAGGACAGGGACTATGGCTGCCTTGTCACTGCTATATTGCCAGCAATACACAGTGCTAGTCGTACTGGGTGCTGGACAAGTGTTAATGGGTGAATGTGCAGCCCACACTCTGAGCAAGGTGGATCTAGATGACAGAGATTGATCTGCCTGGGACCATGTCCATGGCCCTGGCAATTCCTTGGCTGAGTTCAGGCCAGGAGCACACATTGGTTCTTGGGAAGGACACGGGTGTTCCCCAGAGGAGTCACAGATTGGCCACAGGGAATGCAGACAAGTAGACCAACAGGCCAGCGGCTTTGGGGAGTTCTCCAAGAATAATCTCTTAGGATCAAAGTCCTAGGCACGTATCAGAACAGGGGCATGACAGGTTACAAGGGACTGAATCCTGGGAGAAAGAAGGGAGCAGTCAGGTTATAGCAAGGGAAACTCATGGGTTTGGTGAGCAAAACCTCATCCCAGGTCAAGAAAAAAATGGGAACAGTGATTAAATACTAAGCCCCATCGAAGCTCAGGCTCACCTGACTACACTTAGGACACATCTGGAGCCTGCAAAAGGTACCAGGCTACCTAAAGCAAGGACTTATTAGTTCCAAAACTGTGACAGTATTTGACAACGTGTTCACTGATTAATATTGAAACACACCACTGCATGGTAGCCACACAAATATCTGGACCTTAATTTAACTTTCTTTGCTCTGTTGTGTGCACACTCCATCCCTGGAAATCCTAAACCATTACCAAAATACTATGCTAATTAATGGAGTTAGTAAAACATCACCACTCCAGGGACATGAGCCAAAATTTTTGTATATGGAAAAGGTTAAATGGCTGAAGCCTGAATATGCACCCATCGTGTATTAGGGTCACAATGGTACTCACGTCACTCCTAGGAGTACAGGAAACATGTAGCCTTGTCATTTTCCTGTTAATTGATTAGATCATTTTCATGAGCACCCATCTGCTGTGTAGAAGAGGAAAATAACACCAATTAGATTTAGTCTAGTCTAGCTGAGTTAGTCCAATGCAATCACCTAAAGAACCACTGTAGGTAAATAATATCTCAAGATAAAATTCTCTGTTGCTCAGATTCTCTCTTCATCTCCATGTTTCTTATAGAGATGGCATCAGCACCCTGAAATGGCAAAGAGATGTAGGAAAAGACATGGCTGTGAGCATGGATCTAATTCAGTGGGCTGTGGATGGGCTATGTTGTCAGAGAGATGTCTTAGAGCACAGGAGAGTGATACGGAGAAAACAGGATGGATGGCAGGATCCATTCCTGCAAATACAAATGATCTTCTCCCTTCCCCAGTCATCTCAGAAATCTACCCCTCTATTCTGCAGTGTGGTGAGCACCAGATAGAAGCATTTGACATAAAATACTAAGACGATGACTACCACTGCTGCTGCTGCTATTACTGCTACCACGACTAATAGCACCTAACCCATACACAGAGCCCTTACTGCTTGCCAGAACTTCTGCTAAGCCCTTTACATATATAAGTCATTTCATCTTCATAACAGCTCTGTCATGTGGGTTCCAGTTCTTATTCCCGGTAACATCAGCTAATCTTTAGATGTGCCGATGGCAGAACAGATTTTGTGTGTACGTGTGTGGTAGTGAGAACGAGACAGAGAGATGGTAGGATATGTTCTAGAAATTTCAGGTTTAAAAATTCATGAAATTCATCACATTGTGAACACACACTGGATGCCAGCATTGCACTATACATTTTACAGACATGGGCACATTTAATCCGCACAACAAACCAATGAGGCAGGAGAAGATTGGAGATGCTTATCATTTAGTCTGGTGCATCTCTCCCTGGCACCCAACCTCAGGGCATGGAAATTCACAATTATATATTTTTCTGCCTTTCAGGTACTTATATCTAAGACAAATTAAGGCCAGATTAAGCCAGGTTTGGTTCATGCCCAGAAACATGATGGCTATGCTGACACCAATAAGAGCCAAAGGAAGATTTCGTGATGGATTTTACTAGGATACAGAATGCAACAGTGGCCAAAAGTTGTCTTGTTCAAGTTCAAGGGAAAACCTGACATGAGATTTAGATGGAGTATCCAAAGCTTGTGAAATTGTGAGTCAGGCAGTGGCAAATGGAGGACCGTCTTCTATGAGGGAGACAGACTATCTTCTGGATTCACCCAGATTTGATCATCCCTTTGAGGTCAGGGTGAAGTCCACCATTCAGAATAGGTTTTGAATAGAAAGTCCTCACTTGATACTCAAGCCAATTTAATTTTTTTAATGAAATAATAAAACAAAGCCAACATTTATTGAGGCATCAAAGGATTCCTGGAACAATGTGAAGCATGTTTCAGGATCTTTCATCCTGGTGTACTTATAGTCAGTGTCAGATCAGTCTTGCTGCAAAGCCCTCAAACCAGGTGTCCCGCTTCTAGAAACTTGTCTTCTGGCTTGTTTCCCACCTGCTGCTCCAGGTTTATTTGAGGGCTTTCCTTCTCTTGTCCTGGCTTTATCTTGAGTAATCTTATGTGGTTTCAGTTTCTCTGCTGTTGTGTTTCTGCCTTCCTCTTGCTTAGCTTGACACATGCGCCACCCCGGTACTTGGTGTCAGACCTCCCCAGTGCCAGCCACTTTGCCTGCCTCTCCATCTACCTGGTTCTTTGAATGTTGCCTGCTTGTCAATCATTTGTCCTGATTGTCCAGCTGCATGGATGGCTCCCTCCTCGGGCTGGACCGCACTGGTGCTGTCTGGTTGTGTGAGCTCCCACGAAATGCTCTAGGCACTATGTGTTCCTTCCCCAGCCAGCCTCCCACCTGGCTCCACATTTAATTCTGGACAGCCAAAGCATGCCCCATTCCAGGGAATATGTCCAGACAAGGTCTTGATCCTTCTAAGTCTGGTTGTTCTTGATGCTTCTGACTTCCGGTTTTATGTTCTTAAATTACAACTTAGGGGCAAATACTCATTCTTGGCTTCACATTTCCATGGCAAGGAAATCTCAGTAGCAGTGGCACGGTGACAGTTGACCCTTCCCTTCATCTTACTGCTTATTCCTCTCTGCAAAAAAGGACTGAGATTTTTGGTAATATTGGCAAATGTTGGCAAGCATTGGGCCACATTAACCAGGGAAGGAGTTGAATCCAGGAGAGGCTCAATTTGGTCTCACCTGGGTGCTCTCTGGTCCATCTGTTCCTCAGCCTGAAGTCGACTCTGCACTCCCCGCAGCGTGCTGGTCATGTCTGATGTGCAGACTCCCAGGTCTCCTTGAGGGAACCATTGGAAGCTGCGCTTTGGTTTCAGACCAGCCAGAAGCTCTGCTTTAAGGAGTGATTGGCTTCTGTCCAAGCAGAAATAAAGCTGATTCTATTTCATTCTTTATCTATCTCCTTGGACTGTTCTCAGTTTTCTGTGAACCTGCAGGAGCAGGGTGGGTGCTGACTAGCCTTTGTACACCACCCACAGATGCACCCAGCATATTCTGTATTGCAGTCTTGAGCTTTGTTCATGAGCTTAAGACGACTTCCCTTTCCACCTGGAACATAAGCTTTGAAAGTAGGGGCTACATACTCAACTTATGTGTATGGCCAGAAACCAACTGGGTTAACTATGGGTATGACTTTTTATGATCATTCCTATAGAGCTATGTAAGTCGATTCCACAGTCCATTGTTTTGAACCATCCCAAAGTCACCTGATACTAGTAAAATTCAGAGAAAGTGACTTTTCAATAAACTGATAGTCACAGCTTAGTAAGCTACCTCCTAAATGGGTCACCAAAAATAAATCCTCGAGAAGAAGAGCCGCTGAAGGGTAAACAATGTCAGCCTTTCTCCTTGGCGATGCTGGCTTTCCTCCAGCCCGGCCCAAGTGACCTCAATTACTTACCACAAGTCATCTTAGTTAAATACAATCAGCCTGCAGTTTGGGTGGCTGGGGCTCTATCCAGGAAAACGGCAGCGCTGAGAAGGAATGAATACAAAGCCTGCTGACATCTATCCAGATAGTATCTGAGCTCCCGGCAAGAAGGAAATGCCACCACCATCTGCCTCTGTTTGTGATGACCTGGGGATAAATAAAAATTAACCTTGGCCCTTGAATGAATCATGGAGCTTATCAACACTTCCTTCGTGTCTCTAATGACTATTGTAAAACAAGTTTACAACGAATTTTGGAGGGACAAGGCAGAAGGGTCATTGTTCTAAATGGCACTTTCCCAGGCACAGGGCTTTCCACCTACTCTTCTCGTATTAGGTGCCACCTAATATGCACTTTGCATCCTGCGTTGGTAATAGTGCAAAATAAGGAAACAGTGTTCTTTGAACCCAGCAGGGGCACAATGAACCACAGGGAAAGAAAGGAGAAAACACAAAAAAAGAAGGCAGGCAGGAAGGAAAGAGGAACAGGAGGAAGTGGCAGAGAGAAGGAAGGAATGACAATCACAGTCTCCAGATGGTCAGTGGTGACCAACGGCTGAGGTGGGTTTCTGGGGGCTGCATCTGGCCTCTACCCAATTGTCAGTGAGGACAGCAGTTTCTGCACTGGCTGCTTAACACACATTATTTTCTTTAGTCCTCATTGCAACCCCAGGATATATGAATCACTATTTTACAGGTGATAATCTCAAAAAACTTTACAGAAAACTTACCACGAATACTCAGCTAGAGAGTAATAGAAGAGCCAGGTCTTGAACCCCAAGGTGCTGGATTCCAAAATCCAAGCTCTTTGCACTATTCTGCATTGATTCTCAGCGGAAATGCCACCAGGCACTGGAGAAGAGCTATTATTAGTCATTAACTTTATTTTGAACTAACAAGCTAGTCACTTAGTGAGGCCCTGAAGAAATGGAACAAGGTAGAAGCACGTTTTGATTGGGTTAGGGTTAGGGGAGGGAGAGGTGTTGGGGAGAGCTCTGTAAGAGCAGAGGGGAAATAGCTCTAGATTATGGGATGCTAATTTAAGCTTTATTGGTTCTGGCGTTTGCTGGACCTCTGAGCAAACGCAGACTTTCCTCAGAAAACACTGCCGCAGGTGTCTGAGCATCACATTTAGGATGTGTTATCAGGGACAGAACGGGCCAGAGCCCTCACTGCTGAGAGAGTGCACATGTAGAAAAAGATTCAGGGTATATTTTTCATGAAATGGTTTGGGCTGGAGTTCAGTCAATGTATTCATATTTTTTCTAAATCTGCATACCATGGAGAAATGCAAAGAAGAGGGAAAAAGGTGTTTTCATCAAATCGTTCATAGGATGAGCCTCTAGAAGAGAGAGAGAATTGTAAGGCTATCTCCATGGTCAAAATCAGGAGGAACAGGCATCCCTGGGGTTCTGATATCCGAATATGACACTCATTTTCTCTTTTAAACGATGATTCTAAATAAATATGTGTGAATATTACTCCCAGAAATCGGAATCAGTTGCGGAAACTTGTTGGCTATTATATAATTTGAAGCTTGGTGAGCTGAACCAGCTATTTCTGAAACTTCTTTTGTTTTGTTTCACTAACATTGTTTTCAACAAAGAAGAAGACATCCCTTACATACTGACATATGGTACCTTCTATTTATAACAAGATTAACAATTCATTCACACCTTGATTGAATCCTGCTTTATTGAGATGTCACAACAGATTCTCACAGCCTGCAAAGGGAAAGACTTACCAATGATAATATTATGACAAGCAAGACATCTAAAAGTAAATGAATCATAACTGATGACAATTAGAAAGAGTTGAGCACAAACACAGAGTCATAGCAGGGATGGTAAGCAGGATTCTTGGGCTTCACCTCTTGCAGAAGGAGACTTGCCACAGAGAAATTCTGCTGGATTTTCACCGAGAAGTTGAGATCCACTGAAATCTGCTACTTCATGGCTTATTTTCTTATTCATGTTTGAGGCATCCTCATGATCTTAGGATTTTAGCATATGTTTATATTTTTGGTCTGCAGCTTCCCATGAGCCGTTTGCTTTAGAAGGCTAGAACGGATGCATCCTTCTATATGATCTGCTCAGAAGCATGGATGTCATCTTTGACACCTCCTTCTTTCTTTCACTCCACATCAATCAGCAGGACATCAATTTTACTCTCTCAATATTTTCTGACTATTTCTCACCTTCCATACTATTGCCACTGTAGACCTAGTCAATGTGGTCTGACCTTAGAGCTGTTGCTTCCTTCCTGGTCTGATGCCTCCTATGAATTACCCAGCGTAGTCTTTCTAAAGTGCTTAAAATTCCTGTATGGTTCCCAATTGCTCTTAGAATGAGGGTTAAATGTCTGGGTTCCACAGTGCTGTCTGAGAGGCAGTGTTGCACAGTGATCGGAAGCACACTCCAGTACATGTCCT
The DNA here is from genome assembly GCA_963575035.1 of Avahi laniger. Classification (NCBI taxonomy): domain Eukaryota; kingdom Metazoa; phylum Chordata; class Mammalia; order Primates; family Indriidae; genus Avahi; species Avahi laniger. The sequence continues at coordinate 255 of CAUYSK010003646.1, read as the reverse complement.
GGTTCTAGCAGATGGGTGACCTTGGAGAGGTCCTTGAGCTTCCCTGACCCTCAGTTTCATCATCTACAAAATGAAGATTATAATAGTGCCTATCTTACAAGAGTTAGCTGCATATAAACCTCTTGGAGCAGTGCCTGATCTTTGGTAAACTCCTGTAAGTGTTAACTTCTCATTGTCTGGCTCAGCTCAGCACATGACAAAACTTTCTTCTACTTTCCATGTTCTAACCCCAGGGGCTTCTTCTCAGTTCTTCCA
>CAUYSK010003645.1:0-12348 GCA_963575035.1 Avahi laniger | reverse complement strand
GAGTGGATTAACAAAATGTGGTATATGTATACCATGGATTACTATTCGGCTTTAAGAAACACTGGTGATATAGCACCTCTTGTATACTCCTGGATAGAGCTGGAACGCATTCTACTAAGTGAGGTATCCCAAGAATGGAAACACAAGCACCACATGTACTCACCGTCAAATTGGTATTAACTGATCAACACATAAGTGCACATATAAGAATAACACCTATTGGATGTTGGGCACGGGGGAGGGGAAAGAGGAGACAGGTATATGCATACACAAAGAGTGCAATTCGCACCATCTGGGAGATGGAGACACTTGAAGCTAGGACTTGAGGGGGAGGGTGGGCAAGGGCTACATACGTAACCTAAACATCTGTACCCCCATAATATGCTGAAATAAAAAAAAAAAGATGCCTCCAGATAATCTCAGCTCCCATCTGTGGGGTCACCCCCAGCCTCAAAGTCTTTTTTGTTGAGAACCCAGATATTGTGGAGCAAAGACAAGCTGTTCCTGTTGCACCCTTTCTGAATCCTGACCCATCGAATCTGTGTGCATAATAAAATGGTTGTTTTTTGCTACTAAATTTTGGGGCAGTTTATACTGCAGCAGTAGTACTGAAACAATGCCCTTCTTCTCTATTTTGGTAGGTCAAAGTCCTATTCATCCTCCAAGGCCCATCATTCTCTCTCTGAAGCCCAGGGTCAGAGTGGACCCCTTGGTCTGGCTTGTGTAATATTTATTATAGCTGCATGCTACTCTATCACTCCCTGGTACAGCCAGCATTTGGTGTACACCGCAGCGAACGGGGAGCCCTGTACATAGTACGAACTCAAAAATTACTTGCCAGGCATAGTGGTGTGTGTCAGTAGTCCCAGCTACTTGGGAGGCTGAGGCAGTAGGATATCTTGAGCCCGGGAGTTTGAGATCAGCCTGGGCAACAGAGCAAGACCCTATCTCAAAAATAAATAAATAAATAAATATTATTTGCTGAAAGAATCTTATTTCTCAATTTTATTTTAAATAGTAATTCAATGCAGCCTCTACTTAAAATTTGCAGGAAGAGAACCTGATGTTAGAAGGCAAACTAGGACTAACTCAAAATGAATGTTCTACTTTGAAAGATTCCAGAAAAACTCAAATGTGTTTTCCTTTTAAAATTAATGTGCAGTGTGAGATAACCTATGGTATTTAATTTTTCTTATCCCACATTTCTTTGTTGTTGAAAGTTTTCAAAATAATGGAGACCTTGCCTTTTAAGATAGCACAGTGAGTGGGGCCATGAGCTAGTGTGAATGAGAAACAGTCTGGATGGAGCATAGATTGGTTTTCTAACTGCAGTTCAGGGTATAGTTCCCATATGGTGCAAGCATTCTGCCAGGAAGCATTCTAAGTCCCTTTCCACAGAACTTCGACTGGGCTTCTCACAAATGCAAGAACACGCTTGCAAGCCACCAGGAGCCAGATTACACTAATGTCTATCGTGAAAGTAAATTCTAATAGCTTCTATTATGGTGATTATCAGAAGAGTAAACTAATAATTGAGTTTCTGCTAACAGATCAATTTGCAAAAAAACAGCAAAGACTGTTGGGAAAGAGCCTGGGAGAGGGTATAAAAGGTGAAGCTTTGTGTACACAAGGAAAGTCACCAGGAAATGAAGACAAAATCAATAACAGAATGACTATCAACTTGGCTTTCTGCCTAAGGAGGTTCTGAACTAACAGCATTTAGCCCATAGTCAGAATTCACAAGCAGTTTTTAAGGAGACATCACAACTTGAAAACTATGTCAGCCTCTCAGATTTCCCACAAAACTTGTCTGGCAGTGAGCCGTGTGGGGGTTGTCTAACAAAGTGGAGCGAAGCCTCCTCCCTTCTCCCTCACGCCATGGCGCTGACTCAGCATCAGCAAACACAAATGTATTAATAGGAAGGGGATTTGTATGGGTGTGTACCAGCTGTGAGCAGACCAAGCCTAAGAGTAAATGTGTATGCTTACTCAGCATTTTAAAAAACCAGAACCTCAGCTCTACGGTTTGTCCGAAACCCACTTTCCTGTAGGTTCTAATTTCTTACTTACAGTACAGAATATTTTTGCATTGCAAAAATGGGGTCCTCTCTATATAAAAATAATGTTTGCTTTAAAAAAATTGACACCCTCATCAAAATGTGTCTTCGTGGTTCCCCATCTATTCCTTATGTTTGTTTCTCACCCCAAAGTTGCTTTAGGTCTCCCACCATTAGCCTCCAAGTTCTATCTTGCTTTGTTAAATCAAAAAGAGACCAGATCACTTGAGCCCAGGAGTTTGAGGCTGCAGTGAGCTATGATGATGCCAGGGCGACAGAGCCAGACCCTGTCTCAAAAAAAAGAGATCAGAGATCACTGTCTGCACTTTAAATGCAATCCACGTATACTAATATAGTAACTCTCCTAGGCACCTGCAGTTTGAAAACTCTTCTTGCAAAATGAGTGGTTCTGTTTCCTCTATAAAAGTGATTCTGCCACAGCAGACAGATGGGAAATTGATGAGGATAGGGAAGGATAGGGAAGAGCTGTGGGAGAGAAGTAGGAGGCCTTTCTTGTTCAAAATTATAAATGTCAAAGACTAGCCCCAACGCCAAGCCAACCAACCACCCGTCATCCATTCAGCAAACATTTGCCACACTGCCACACACCAGAAAGGGTAAGGCCGGGCTAGTGGCTCACGCCTGCAATCCTAGCATTCTGGGAGGCCGAGGCGGGAGGACTGCTTGAGCTCAGGAGTTTCAGACCAGCCTGAGCAACAGTGAGACCCTGTCTTCACAAAAAATTTAAAAAATTAGCCAGGCAGGCATGGTGGCAAGCATTTGTAGTCCCAGCTACTCAGGAAGCTACGGCAGGAGGATCACTTGAGCCCAGGAGTTTGAGATTGCAGTGAGCTATAATGACACCACCGTACTCCACCCAGGACGACAGAGACTCCATTTCAAAAAAAATAAATAAATAAAAAAGAAGGAGAGAAAGGGTATTCACTATCACTTACATAATTTCATGTGCTCCTCACAAGAACCTAATGGAGTAGCTATTATTATTATCCCCATTTTACTCATGAGGAAATCAAGGCACAAAGGGTTAAATTAAGACTGGTGCAGTGGCTCACATCCGTAATCCTAGCATTTTCAGGGGCCATGGTGGGAGGATTGCTTGAAGCCAGGAGTTGGAGACCAGCCTGAGCAAGAGTGAGACCCTGTCTCTACAAAAAATAGAAAAATAGCTGAGTGTGGTGATGCACGCCTGTAGTCCCAGCTACTCGGGAGGCTGAGGCAGGAGGATTGCTTGAGCCCAGGAGTTTGACGTTGCAGTGAGCTATGATGACATCACTGCATTCTAACCTGGGCAACAGAGCAAGACCCTGTCTCAAAAAAAAAAAAAAAATATCTAGAGCCTGCTCTCATCATGCACTGTCTTCTCTCCCAGACCCTATCACTATAGTCTGGCTCTTTCTCCATACCCCTTAAACCCCATTCCACTGCTAACTGGTCATGCCGTTGCTCCAGAGATTAGTAATATCTACCCTGGAATGTTGCCACCTCAGACCTTCTAGACTCACAATTAGATAAGGGGTAACACGGAGGCTCTCAGGCAGGGGGACAAACCCAGGAGGTGGGAGTACACAGCTTTGACACAGATACTTAGGTCTGGAGCCTGAGGAGGGGTGACTTATGCAGGGGAACCATCCTGCAGTGAGAATGACATTGAAGTTTTGCTGCATGGACTTGTATGAGTATAACGATAAGAATAATTCAAAGAATTAATAATTCATGGTGTTATCAGAAAATGAAAACCATTGATATTCAAAACTCATCTAATGGTATTCTTAAGATCTGTATATATCACCATATATAAATTTCATCAAAAAAAAAAAACTTACAAGCTAACCTTGAACTTTAGTTAATGATATGAATGCAATATGTCTTAGAGATGAGATGTCTTAATGTCTGCAACTTTGAAATCCTTAAAAAAATAAAATATATTGATCGATGGTGTGTTAGTCCATTTTGCATTGCTATAAAGGAATACCTGAAACTGGGTAATTTATAAAGAAAAGAGGTTTATTTGGTTCACAGTTCCGCAAGCTGCACAAGAAGCATGGCACCAGCATCTGCTTCTGCTGAGGGCTTCAAGGAGCTTCCCATCAAGGCTGAAGGTGAAGGGGCAGCAGGTGTGTCACACGGGGAGAGCAGGAACAAGAGAGGGAGGAGGTGGGGCCAGGCTGCTCTAAACAACCACCTCTCAGCATGGGGGAGGGGAGGAAATTTAAAAAAAGAAAAGAAACCACCACCTCTCAGGTAAACTGATATAATGAGAACTCACTCATTATTATGGGGAGGGCACCAAGCCATTCATGAAGGATCTGTGCCCCTGGCCCCAACTCCTACCAGGCCCCACCTCCAACACTGGGGATCAAATTTCAACATGAGATTCGGAGGAGCCAAACATCCAAACCACGTTGGATGGATAAGTGGATAGATATGTGATAAAGCAACTTTAGTAATATGTTGTCAATTATAGAATCCAGTCAATGGGTATATGAGGGTTCAATGCACAATTCTCCCAAATTTTCTGTATGTTTGAAATTTTTCATAATAAAATGCAAAAAAACTACATTAAATATGATAACAGAGAACTAACAAATTAAAACGAAAAACATTAAAAATATACTTTGACTAAAGAAAACGTGGTCTTTTGTGTGTCCTCACTACTTCTATATACTTTAATTCAGCAGTCCCCAACCTTTTTGGCACCAGGGACCAGTTTCATGGAAGACAATTTTTCCACAGAGGGAGGGAGGGTGGGGGAGAGTCAAATCTCTCTGCTAATGATAATCTGTATTTGCAGCCACTCCCCAGCGCTAGGATCACCGCCTCAGCCCCACCTCAGATCATCAGGCATTAGATTCTCATAAGGAGCACGCAACCTAGATCCTTCACATGTGCAGTTTATGGTAGGGTTCGTGCTCCTATGAGAATCTAATGCGCTCCTCTCCCCTCCACCATGATCTGACAGGAGGTGGAGCTTATGCGGTGATGTGAGCAATGGGGAACGGCTATAAATACAGAGGAGCTTTGCTCCTCAACCTCAGCTCACCTCCTGCAGCACCCGGTTCCGCAGCCCAGGGGTTGAGGACTGCGGTTTTAACTGATTATGAATCAGTAAGTGTACATCAAACTAACTTTGCTGGGTTATTGGATTATAACATTATACTCCAGGCACATATTTCGTGCTTTAGGTTGTAGTATACCTGCTCAGGCAAGTGGTTTCTGCTTGGCATTTTAAGACATGTGTAAGAACATAGCTAGGAGACATTAAAGACAGGACAGAAAGACATTTCTGAAATAAGGTGAAACTGAGAGTAAGAGTAAATTAAGGACATTAAAGAGTAGGTCAAATACATTACAGAGAACACTAATCCACTTAAAATGGAGGTATGGAACAGGTATGGAACAGATGTGACCAAATGACAAGGAAATGACCTGGAATAGCCACAAATGCTGGAATGATACAGAAGTCAATAATAAAACCATTCAAGAGTTCAATTTTAAGAAAAACCCAACAGAGAAATGGGTAAAATATATGAGCAGAAAGCTTGCAGAAAAAGGGATACAAAAGGCAGCCACCTTGGGATCAAGAAGAGAGCCATCCAAGACGACAAGCCAATGCCCTGTGGACAGCAGAGGAGAAAGAGGGGTGGAAATGGGTCTCCAGAAAGGCACTGGGCCATCATAGCTCTGAAACTGCTTACTTCCAGAATTCTTTTTTTTCTCTCTCTGTTTTATCTCACTCTGTCACTCAGGCTGGAGTGCAGTATATGATCAGAACTCACTGCAGCCTTGAACTCCTGGGCTCAAACAATCTTCCTGCCTTGGCCATCCAAAGTGTTAGGATTATAGCCACTGTGCCCAGCCACTTTCAGAATTCTTATTGACATAATAACTGGCCTTACTGTTTAAGCAGCTTTTAGTTGGTTGGTATATTATTTGAAGCTAAAAAACATTTCCGATATACTGGTATGATTCTGAGATTAGTCAGGAAGAATTTATTGCAACACTGTTTCTTATGGCAAATGCTAGGATATAACCTAAATACCATCTGGAGGAGATTAGTTAAATAATGATATATTCATACAGCAGAATAATACAGACATTTAATTTTGTTATTTTTTTTTTTAGAGACAGGATCTTGCTATATTGCCCAGGCTATACTCGAATTCCTGGACTCAAGCAATCCTCCCACCTCAGTCTACCAAGTAGCTGTGACTACAGGCATGCATGACCACATAGGGCTTATATGAATTTTTTAAACAGGAGAATATTGAGGGTTAGGGTTGAGACATGAGAACCCTAGGATTGGGACAGGACTTTGCCAAAAGCAACCTGTGGACATGTCAGTTCACTGAGCAAAAGCTGTTCAACCTTGAGGGGGACATTCCACGGATCAAAGATGTCTGCAAACGGACCCCGCCTTGAAGCCTGAGGGCCACAGCCTGGATGTCTGCAAACTGACCCCAGGCTTGTAATCGGTGGAGAGAATGATCAAAGGATGTCAGCCCAGCAGATAAGAGAAGTTTGCTATTCTAAGCCTGAGGCAATGTTCCTATCTCTCTCCTAAGTTCATGTCTCAGTAAATGAGGAACTAGATACAGTAGAAAGAAGTACACGGTCTCTTTGTTCCCATTTGGATATACGCTTTACTACTGACTCACAATTTTATCTTTAACTTGTGTATACTTAGCTAGTTTATTGTTACTTTGGAAGACCTTGAAACTTAAACTCATGATATGGACACGTAAATCGGTAACTGATAACAATTGTTTGCTGAAAGAATAAATATTGATGCAGGACTCTATTCGTGGAATCCTGGCTCACAGGAATGCTGGAAGACCCCTGATTTCCCCATCACTTTAATCTACACTTTGTCTCTGTCCTTTATGTCCAATCTCTTGTGACATTCCTGCCTGGGACCCGATTTGTTGAGAGAGTCGGGAATTCCTGGCAGGAGAAACTAATCTACAGTTCTGGAAGCCCACTAGAAACTGCATGAGGGGACTTTGGGAGCCCTGGTAATGTTCTCTGATCTGGGTGATGCTTATACAGTATAAAATTATCTTTGTCAAAGTCAAAGAGCTGTATATATACTTACAGTAAATATACATTTCTATATGTTCCTTCTACTCCAATAAAACTTACAAAAATAGAATGAGAGGCCAGGTGCAGTGGCTCACGCCTGTAATCCTAGCTCTCTGGGAGGCCGAGACGGGCGGATTGTTTGAGCTCAGGAGTTCGAGACCAGCCTGAACAAGAGCGAGACCCCATCTCTACTAAAATTAGAAAGAAATTAATAGGACAACTAAAAATATATAGAAAAAATTAGCCGGGGCTTGGTGGCGCATGCCTATAGTCCCAGCTACTTGGGAGGCTGAGGCAGGAGGATCGCTTGAGCCCGGGAGTTTGAGGTTGTTGTGAGCTAGGATGATGCCACGTCACTCTAGCCCAGGCAACACAGTGAGACTCTGTCTCAAAAAAAAAAAAAAATAGAATGAGAGAACTTTATATGTACCATTAAGGAATAGTATCTGAAATATGTATATCCTGAAACAATTTTAAAACAAATTGAATGAATGAATGAATGCTGGCCAAATTCCTCGGCAGACAAGATCTGGCCTACTCTGCACCAGTGTGCCCCCACAGCCCCCACCTACCGCACACATCCGGTAATTCAGTGTGTCTTCAATGAGCTCATCCATCTTTCTCTGTCTCACAATCCATCAGATGCCCGGGCCAGACACCACCATTCTCATTTCCTCCCTCTTCCTTAACCCTGCTCAGATGCTCCCATACCAAAAATTATTGATTTTACTGTCTATCCCAAATCCACCCACTGCTTTCCACTTCTATCCTAGCCAAGGGCATTATTACTCTCCCAGAGACAAGTCTCCAATCATTCCCTTCAATTGCATGCTCAAAAGGAAAATTGATTATGTCTCTTTCCAGCTTAAAAAACACTTCAGTGGCTTCCTCCTGCCTTTGGGACAAAGCTTAAATTTGGCATGAAAATCAGGGCCCTCCTTGATCTGATCACCGCTTCCCTTGGAGCATTTTGCTCCTCCTCTGACTCTCAGACACAAAGACCCTCCCCACTCCACCCCCCTCCCAGAACTCACACATCACTCTTTCCTCCTCTCACCTTACCAACTCCTGTGTACGGTTCAGGCACTTTCTCAAGAAGGTCTCTATTGAGGCCTTGACTGAGTTAGGTGCTTCTGATCTGTCCCGTGAACACCCCATACATTTCCTTATTGTAATTATTTGTTTAATACATGTCTTTCAGATAAACTATAAGCACCGTGGATGTGAGGATGGCACCTTCCCTTGCACTACTACACCTCCAGTACCCAGCCCCAGGCTTCCCGGTGGGAGCACAATAAGTATTACATAAGTGAAGTCATAACTGAGAGATAAGATGAATGTGTGCTTCTTAATTATTCACAGTAAATTTAAGTTATTCATCTGTTACAATCAAAGAGTGGACTCTATCCAAGGTGAAGTCCTTGCAGGGAAACCTTAAGATGCCCTACATCTTAACACCCTTTAAATGAATGCGCTTACCCATTAATTGTCAAATTTTACCCTCCATGCCAGTGGAGGGTGCAGCTCTTGCACAAGTTGCTGAATCTAGTACTTAGAGAGCTACTTAGCCTGCTTAGAGAGAGAGCAGGTGGTTACTTTTGTTTTGTCTTTTGGAGAAAAAAAGATTGATGATTTCAGGTCAGAAGAGAGAAGAGAAAGTAGAGGAAGAGAATCAAGAATGATCAATACTATGTGCCTATCAACTCATGATTGCAAAGATATGGAACCAATCTAAATGCCCATCAACTGATGAGTGGATAAAGAAAATGCAGTGTATATATAAACCATGGAGTACTAGTCAGCCATAAAAAGGAATGAAATAATGTCTTTTGCCCCAACTTTGATGAAACTGGAGACCGTCATCAGAAATGAAGCACCTCGGGAATGGAAAAACAGGTATCACATGTTCTCACTAATAAGTGGGAACTAAAAGAAGGATATATATGGTCATAAAGAGCAGTAATGAACATCGGAAACTAAGAAGGGGGAGTGGGGTGAAGGATAAAAATCTACCTATTAAATACAATGTACACTATTCTGGTGACAGGTACACTGAAAGCCCTGACTGCATGATACAGTTCATCCACATACAGAAAACACTTCTCCTCCCCTAAATTTTTTGAAATAAAAAAAATAATAAAGTATTTATTAAATACATATATATATATATACACACACACACACACACACACATATATATATAATGTGCCTGATACATGCCTGGCTGGATGCCAGTTTGGAATGGCAAAGGCAAGAGCAAGGACAAAGTAGGGAGAAGAGAAATTTATAATCTAAGGCAAACCAGAGCAGAAATTCAGGCTGCTCCTGATACCCCATGTTGGAAACATGGAGGGAGGCGTTGCAAACAAAGACCAAATGAGTGATACAGAAAGAACACTGGCCTGGTTGGGAGGCTGAGATCCTTCACCCAGCCCTGCCACTAGTCAAATCACTTAGTCTCACTAGGTCTCAGTTTCCCCATCTGTGAAATGAAGGATTTAATGTAGACTAGAGTTACCATTAGTTCAGAACTTTTATAAATGCCCTTGTTCAATGACAATGCTTTGTTCAAAAGACGAAATGAAAGTACAGCTTGGGAGATTTAAATTTTTTCATGTTAATGATTTCTACTAAGCATTTAACAATCCTCACCTTGGGTAGATACAGTTGTCCCTCAGTATCTAAGGGGGATTGGCTCCAAGACCCCCCATAGATACCAAAACCCATGTACATTCAAGTCCCTGGTAATATATAAAATGATATAGTATTTGCATATATACACATCCTCCTATATACTTTAACATTAACTGCCATGTGAGTTGTATTTAACTCACACTAGTTTTGAGCCCGGGGCCTCATGAAGCATATGTAACTCACACATCTCTTAACCTTGGGAGCCATGTGAACTATTTTTCAAGTTGCATATAACTCACACATAGAAAACAATAAAAAATAACAAATTTTTCATTAAATTAGAAAGGATTGTTTTGTTGTCAAAGTTTTTATTCTATTTTCATAATAAAGCACCTTGGCTCCAAGGAAAAAATTTTTTTCTAGTGTAGCAATGTGTTAAATCGTCTCTTGATTACTTATAATATCTAACACAATGTAAATGTTACATAAATGTGATAGTTTATTATATTGTTGTTTCATTTGTATTATTTTTTATTGTATTGGGGTTTTTTGTTGATTTTTTTTTTTCTGAATATATTTCATCCACTGTTGGGTCAATATGCAGACACAGAAGCCCCCAACACGGAAGCCAACCATGATTTCTTTTTTATAAGGCTCTCTAAACTATGATATGTTTTTATCTGGTACTAATTTCCCCATAGGGTTTCAGTTGTATTTTCAATCCCAGTAGCTGATGTTTGTTTAATACAGGCTGTCTTTAGGATTTAGAAAGTTCTTTCATGCTGGTCCAGACAAAAACTCAGAGTGCAGATACAGAAATCTGCCTCAGCACACAGAGCTCGACAGGGCTGAGCAAAGGGCTGGGAGCGTGGGCTTCTTGCACCAGACCTGGATTTAGTGCTAGTGTAGCCAACAGCCTGGCATTGCCAAGCTTCCAGAAAAGCACCTGTGGATGTTTTATGGACTTCCAGATAGGCAAGACAGTAGCATTTGTCAATTCTCAAATCCTTAATCTCTTTTGATTCCCCAACATGTTTTGTAAATATTTGAAATTTAAAATAAAGGCCATCCATTCTATTTTTACAAGCTGTTTCAGAAGCACACAAGATAATCCTTTAAGATAGAAAATTTTCCTTTTTCTAGCATTTTTTGCGTTGAATATACTGTCAGAGCACAAATCCCCATATTAGTCATGTATCTTGGATAACCTCAATTCACCGCAGTTTATGTACTAAAAATATTTATGTATTCCCTGATCTTGATGAGCACAATAGCAATCTTTCAAAAACCTTTCAGTGGGGTGTAATAAAATGTGAATTGTGGCCCTGAATCATTTCAGGGTTCAACTCTGTCTCTTGGTTGCTGAATTGACTTGGGAGGAGGGGTAATACTAACCCATTTCTCAAGGAAGAGGTGGCTGCTGACTATTTCAGCCCCAGGAAGGAGTGGCCACTTCCCACTTAATCCTTCAGTGGGACAGATTGGGGAGGGGAAGGCAAGGGCTTTAGAAGTCAAGTTAAAGACCAGGAGGGCCCTTAGGTAGAAGTTCAGGTTCTCAGCTCCACAGCTCAGGAACTTTGGGCTTTAACATAACAAAGCGTGAGCGACCCCAGGGTAAACAGACTAACACGGAAGCTGAGGGCAGGGCTTCCTAGGAAGGGTTGAGTGCAAGCTTGGCCCTGTGCTACCAGGCGAATGTGGACAAATCACGTAAACATTCTGCATCCTGTCTCCTCTTCCTTAAAGAACATTAACACAATGTATCCCTTGGGATTGCTTTGAAGATTCTATTCCTTGTGTATCAACTACCTGAGAATAGGAGCTATGACCTGCTCATGATTTTATGTCTGGCACCTAGCGCTTTGCTTGATATCAAATAGCAGTTCAGTGAAAAATTGTTAAAAAAAAATACAAACAATGTATAAATGAATGATAAGTAATAATAAAATGCTTAGCACAGAGCCTGACTTACGGTACTTAATTTGGGACTGGTGGGACACATAGCATCAATAAATGGTAAATATTAGTAACAATACAGGACTGATTTGTATAAGAGCCCACCTAAGATAAGAAATCTGAACAGAAGCTGGATTGACTGGCAGTCAGTGTTTCCTCCTCCCAGTAAAGTGACCAACCTGGGAAAGCAAGCAAAATGCATAGAGACGAACACTCTTACGCTTAAGGTTAAAAATAAGAACTGAAACTATCTCCCTCCACACACAGCTTGGGCACGAAGGTCTGAAACTGCCTCCCGCCTGCTTCATACCTTAACTTCAGTATTTCATTGTCCTCCTTACCATGACTTCCCGGTCCCAGAAGACTCTGCCCAGAAAATGGCTAGATTGTTCATGACAGGGATTTTCTGAAAGACTCATCAACGCTTTCTTTTTTTAGTTGAGAAGATCAAAAGTTACTATTTTATTTCAAGATTCCAAAGTACCACTTGCATATAAATAAATTGTAGAAAATGTTTATTTGCTGGTTACTATTTGAATCTTGGAAAATAATACTACATCAATGATACTGATACAAAATGGTGTTTATTAATCTACACTAG
>CAUYSK010003644.1:0-20606 GCA_963575035.1 Avahi laniger | reverse complement strand
AGCCCAGCAGCATCTGCAACATCCCCAATGGCCTTGCCCTTGTCTGTACTCATGGCCCTGGTGGGGCTCAGCTGCGTGTCCATCTGCTCTCTGGGCTGTGATCTGCCTCAGACCCATGGCCTGGGTAACAGGAGGGCCCTCACACTCCTGGCACGAATGAGGAGAATCTCTCCTCTCTCCTGCCTGGAGGACAGAAATGACTTCAGATTTCCCCAGGAAGAGTTTGATGGCAACCAGTTCCAGAAGGCTCAAGCTGCCTCTGTCCTCCATGAGATGATCCAGCAGATCTTCAACCTCTTCAGCACAAAGGACTCATCTGATGCTTGGGATCAGACCCTCCTGGATAAACTCTGCACTGGACTCTATCAGCAGCTGGATGAGCTGGAAGCCTGTCTGATGCAGAGCGAGGGAGTGGAAGAGACTGCCCTGATGAATGAGGACTCCATCCTGGCTGTGAGGAAATACTTCCAAAGAATCACTCTGTACCTGAAAGAGAAGAAATACAGCCCTTGTGCCTGGGAGGTTGTCAGGGCAGAAATCATGAAATCCATCTCTTCATCAACAACCTTGCAAGCAAGATTAAGGAGAGAGGAATGAGACTGGTCCAACATGGAAACGATTCTCATTGAATTAAAAGATGATCTCACACTTTCATAAGTTCTGACAGTTCAAAACTCTCATTACTGCTATAATCATCATATGAATTGAATCAAATTTGTCAGATGTTCTCAGGAGTGTGAAGCAACATCAGCTCAATCTACAGGCACTAATTCCTTACAGATGACCATATTGATGTATCTATTTATTTAAATATTTATTAAATTATTTATAAGTTTTAAATTATTTTTGTTTATAACATATGGGCACATTGTGATTAACATAATAAAATGTATTCTTTATATTTAATGCATTTAATTTTTTTGTTTATTAAAGTTTTACTGTAGAAAATTTTTTGTATTATTTATTCTTTAAAAAGAAACATCAGGCCAGGTGTGGTGGCTAATGCTTGAATCGTAGCATTTTGGGAGGCTGAGGCAGGAGCATTGCTTGAAGCCAAGAGTATGGGACCATCCTGAGCAAGAGCAAGAACCTGTCTCTACAAAAAATAGAAAAATTAGCTGGGCATGGTGGCATGTGCCTGTAGTTCCAGCTACTTGGGAGGCCGAGGCAGGAGGATCGCTTGAACTCAGGAGTTTCAGGTTGCAGGGAGCTAGGAAAATACCACTCTAGCCTGGGTAACAGAGCGAGACTTTGTCTCAAAAAAAAAGAGAGAAGCATCAAACCTGATGATACAACCTGATTAAAGAACAGATGGTACAATTCTTTTACCCATGATTGTTATATTCAAGATGTAAGTAAAAACTAATCTAGGCCATGTTGTCTGTTGCCTTCATTACACAGAGGTGAATATAACAAATACAGTTCCTGTTGTCTTATATCTTTGATTATTGTAGGGAAAGAAACCAAAAAACAATAATCACACTAAATTAATATCAATTATGTTAAATGCTATAATGAGAAGAAGGAAAAACTAATGAAATTCTCTCAGCAGATGGTAAACTGAGGCATGTGAGGAAATAAAAATAAATGCAGAGATATTTTCTATAAATTGACTGGTAAACGTCTAAGTGCAAATATTCATTGCCAGTTGAACACATGACTTTGCAATTTATAAGGAATATAAGGCCTGGAGGTCCATGACTGGCAACTGGGAACTCCCAAATAAAGGATCATGTGGGGAGAGACAGTAGAGTCCAAAAGGACTTAAACTTGCTTCTGAGGACCTTCCACCTTTAAAGGGGGAGAAGAGAAGAACCAAAAAGGAAACAGAGGTGGAATACCTTGCATTAGAGGGATGAGAGAGATGGCGATGAAAGTATATTTAAGAAAATAAATGTGCTTACAAGAAGAATCAATGGACTTACAGAAAATGTGGATTGAAGCTGCCCACGATATCAGGAAGACAGACTGCAATGGTGATCTCAGTAAGAGCTGGCTTCCTAGAATTAATCAGCAGAAACCATACTGGAGTAAGTGGAAGAGTGAATTAGAGAAGAGAAATCAGTGATCATGTATGTAGAAAGTAGTTTCAAGAGGTTTACCTTTGAAATGGAGGGGAGAAAAAGGGTTTAACCTTAAAGGTAATGTGGACTATTTTTTATCTGCATAGCTTTTCCTTTTTGAAAATACATATGTCTGTAGATAGATTTCATAGATTGGATGTATTGGCAAATCATATTAATATAGTTAATATTTATTTTAAATCATAACATTAAATTATTTATGGTAACAATTTATCACTATCTTGATTAATACTATGTTGAATATCAGTAAAGACTGACAAACTTCCTTCATAAAATAAATTTGGGAAACTAGATCAGGGAATCTCTTTCTCAATACTGAATGGAAAAAATGGGACAAAACTAGCTGAAAATACAACATGAACCAAGGAAATAGCAAGAGAGTTGTGTATAATTTAGGATAAAAAAAGATTTAACAATTATTATAGAAATTCAGAAAACAAAATTTACATCAGGTGTAACTAACAATAAAGAATTTTACATTTAAATTTCATTCTGCTTGGATGTAAATGTGATATTGAGAAACCCGCTTAATCTCTCTGAGCTTCAGTTTTCTCATAAATAAAATGGTTTCAAGATATTTATGTAGTTGTTGTCAATCTTAAATGCACACATATACTTTAAAGCACTTATCATAGTATCCTCCACTGAGTAAGAGTTAAAAGATAGTAGGTATTTTCCTATTTTTCTTCATATAGCCATAGATGAAAATATTATTTGTCTTTTTGTAAAGTTCTTAGGAACTGTGTCCTACCTTTCAGTAACTGACCTCCAAAGGAAGGGGCCTAAAAAAATAATATTTTGTTATGAATTCTAAAGACGGTGAAAAATTGTCATTCCTCACTTCAAGCTAGTGTCCCATTTATACTCAATCAGAAAATGGTGGCTTGTATAAATACCTGAGAGAGGAGAATAAGCATTTAGGTCAAAGCGCACAAACATGTGATGTTTGTTTACTGATGCTAGCACCTGGCAATTTTCCTTCCTCACTCTCAGCACTCCAGAATGTATTCCCATATCACCTGGGTTTCCTTCCTCTTAAGGTAGACTCCTCATGGGACACAGTCATTCACTCCCTTCACCTTCCTGTCCATTCACAGAGCTGCTTTCTGTTGTGCTGTCATTCCAGCTTCATGGTTTCCCCAAAGAGCAGAACACCACAGGTAGAAAGCAGAAGTTACATAAAATTTCTGGGTTTTGCAGAAACATCTGCAGAAGAGCTTTTCCTGAATTTCCATTGCATATGACATAACAGTAGCTGTAACTAAAAGGAAAGAGAAAGCAGGATGCAGGTTGTGTGTGGGCTCCTGAAAACCTGCCTGGGGAACACAACTCCCTGGTGATCAAGTGTGACAAGATCAGAGACCAAAACTGGAGAGCTGGCTTCAGGCCTATGTGGAAACCTTATCACTTCCTGGGGATTTCTCTTCCTGCTGCAAAAAGGCTACTTCTTGGCAAGAACATGTTCTGTGATGTCATAAGCCTGTTTTCCTTACCCTTGGTCTGTTCCAAAGAGGAGTCATCTCCAGCTTCAGGCAGGTCATGGACCCCTTGGGATTGGCTGTTGTAGGGACAGAGAGATGTATTCCCATTGTGCAGATCAGTGTACCCTCACTATGATCACCCTCTCCACACACTATGGGGATCCATGGAGGCAGGTAGAGCTGCCAATCTAGATTGGAACTCAAAAGTATTCAGATAAGCTCCTGTTTTATAGTGCCCTAATTCTTAACAGTACAATCTTAGTTTCACAGATTCATTCCTAATATCAGTCTTCAAATATTAACAAATAGCAGAGTATTCTCATTGTCACATTGACTAATGATGTTGACACCTCTTCTCCTCAATAGTAAAAACTCTGCCTGTATAGCAAAAGAGAGAAATCCCATAACAGCTGAGCAATGTGAATGAATAATGCCATTGTTACCTGAGATCTAGTGAGGTTTATTTATTCAAATACATCAATTTTGGTATAATTTGAGAGGCATTCCTGTGGTCAGCATCATATTTTCATTGAGTTATTTCACCAGGAAGTGTGTGAAAATTGCTGAGTTAGCAAGTTGGGCCTGCAAGTGCAGAGGGGTCTCTTGAAACTTCTCCTCTGGCTACACACTCGGCATTTGATTTACTGTTCTCAAGCTTGAGCTTGATCAGGGCCTTGGATAAATATCACAAATTTTGTCCCTGACAGTCTTCTCCTCTCCTACAGAGGGAAGGATGGAGAAATTTAACAGGTGGATAAGGCTTGGCTTCTCAGCCTACTAATCAGGGTTTTCCAGAGAAAAAGAACCAACAAAATGCATATGTTAATATATAATCTCACACACACACACACACACACACACACACATACACACAGAGGTTGGGGTGGGGAGAGAGATTGATTTTGAGGAATTGGCTCACATAATTGTGGAAGTTTGGCAAGTCCAAAATATGGAAGAGTTGCGGCTGGAGTCCACATGTGGTCAGCTGGCAGAATTTCCTCTTCTTCTGGAGAGGTCATTTTTTTTCTATCGAGGCCCTCAACTGACTGGAAGCAGCTGACCCACATTATGGAGGATAATTTCTTTTACTCAAAGTCTACGTATTTAAATATTAATATCATCTAAAACATAAAATCACAGAAACATCTAGAATAATGTTTGACCAAGTATCTGGGTACCCTTAACCATCACACTGACCCTCCCTAATTGATGTCCTAGCACTTTTCAAATACTGTTTCTCTTCCATTCTTAATGGCTATGTGTTTTATACATTTTACTTAATTTCCTTATCTTCTTGGTTTCTGGATGAAGAAATCCTGAGATCGGGCTCCATTACATCACGTTGCTGGGACAGCCTCTGTAGCCATGATCTGTTTCATATAAAGAAATCATAAATTTGTATATATTTAGAAAACCCCACCATTTCTTTTGTGGTTTTGCTATGCTTATAAGTTTATCATGTTACCATGGGCTTCTTCCCCCTTTAAAAAAACCTAAGCTTACTGTCAATTCTCCATTCCGTGGAATGGTGTCCTGTCCAGGGTTGGTTCCTGTTTTGCACCCTGCCCTGCCAGGATAGGACTGGTTCCAGTTCGTGTTCTGATTCCACAGGAGGAGAATGCACTAGATATAGGATCTACATTTGCTCAAACTGAACTGAGATAAGTGGGTTTGAAAATGAATGAATATCAATTGTTATAAAATACGAATTTATAAAGTACATGATAATCATACAAATGCATGACAATGAAGGAAGCAGTAGGAAAGCAATCAGTGAGTACACCAAGTGTTACTGTTTGCTTTGAACTGCTGGTGTTAGGAGGTGCTTCTTACAATTTTTGCTTTGCAAACACTTATTTCTTGATTTAAACCAGCATCCACTTTGACTGCTGTCACTCAATGATTCATCAAAAAATAATTATCTTACTTGTTTTTATTAATCTTTCTTAAATGTATGTATAGCTCACATTTATTTCAGTGTTTAATATTAGAAAAGTTTTGAGTATTTACTTAGAAGTTTGGTGATGTTTTTGTGACCAGAAATATGCTGTAGGAATTTCACTCTTCTTTATATCTATTAGCCTATGGTAAAATTGGTTTTGTTATTCATCCTTTTGCTTAATGTTTCCTTGGTTCATAAGTGCCATGTCCAATTCTATTCTTCACTTGTTTTCACAGAGCCTTCCAGACAAGCCATTATCTCACCTCTACCTAACGTTTTGGCCTTGGATCTTTGGCCTATCCCTAGATATTTATATTTCTCTCCAAACAGTTATATAAACTGGTATAATCCAAATAGTGTTATTGAGAGAACTAGTTTAATATTTTCAAATATCTTAGAACAGTGGATGGTCCATATTTAGCATGTAATAAATTTTGGTGTTATCATTTTCTTCAGCACTATTATCTAAATTAAGAACAGAATCTTTTGGAATCATCTATAATTTCCCTTCTGTTAATTCTGGGTTTCTCAAGGCAATCTTTTCATTGCTTGGGCGAATTTATTAACTCGATACTGTGCTCAGGCAAGGCTAATATCTATTATTCTGCCAGATACAGTGTTTAAGCAACTGGAGACTGGTTGCCAGTCTCTTGAGGTTTGGTTAGTGTGACTTATCCCTTCTCTGCTCAGAGCTGATCACATGTGGATTAAATGAAAGAAAGTCAGGTGCCTGTTCTTACAAAGCTGAAGGCAGTCCATTGACCCAGGAATTGCCCTTCTTTGAGCCTCTGGCAGAAGTGGCCACTTCCCTGACTTTCTGCATCTCAGCATTGGCCTTCGTTCTTCCTTCTGCCTCAGCTCCTCATCCCTGACTTTTCTGGACTGAGTTTTGCTAACATGTCAGCAGAAAATCACTTCCCTTCTTTCACTTTCATGACAATATGAATTACTTTTGTTTTTTGCTGCCCACAAACAACTGTCAAGTTATGCTTTCTAGGAAAATTGAAATGAGAATCAAAAAATCTGAAATCTTGAAAATTAGGGGGAAAAATGATGTGGCCCCTTTGTCTTACTTTTATTTCTCTTTATTTGTGTTACTTCATCATGAATTAGAACAAAATGCAAAAGCAGCAAGACAAATCTTGCCCAATAAACTACTATGTAAAAATATTCTAAAAATTCTTTTGTTGATTTTTAAATCTAAAATTTAAAAAATTACAAATGAGTAAAGGAAAGAAGGCTATTACTCTTTGACATGACAGCATGGTACTCACTGACTTGCACTGTCAGAGACAGAGGAACAAAGAACTTCAACAGAATCACAGTGAATGGATGAACAACTTAGGGACATTAAGTATCTGCAATATGAACTTCTAATGAGTGACAACATCTGCTTTGAATCTCTTGTGCCCAGTTCAGAAACTTCAAGCATAACAAGTGTTTGACAGTTTAAGTAAAAGAGTTGAAGAATGGAAATTGTGCTTGACAAAGTAAAAATTATTTGACTATTGAAGATAAAATGATTACGTTTGGATAATTTCTCTACCTACTTAGACAAAACAAACTTTATCTATCAGCATTCAAGGGCTGTTGACACTTTTGACACCCAGGGACATGTTTCAGGAGAAAAGAAAGTCACCACTGAGATCTAGGACCCTTTACACAAATACTCTGTGGGCAACGGGGCAAAGATTTTGGAGGATTTATTATTTCTGCAGCAAAGAAACAAGCCCCTCCTCAGCATAGGAGTTCTCAAGTCATCAGGATGTACTGAGCTTGACCTAAAAAAATGAGTGTGGGAGAGTTTGCATTGAAGACACTTGATCACCTATAGGGGAGGGAGTTTCTGGATGTGATAATTACCTTGTGAGTGAGATGGTGCTAAGGAAATAACATCATCATGGAATTAGATTTTTCACACCCATATGCTCCTGAAAAGAACCCTGGATTCCTACTAGGAGTATCAGCACAACCTGAGGAGCAGTATAGACCTCCAGTAATAAAAAATGGTAAAAAAAAAAAAAAGGGCAATGTCTACATTATTTTAATGTTGTGACCCCAGTGAAGCATAACCACATAAACCTGAATGAATATATTCTAGAAGGAAGAGAAACATCAGAGAAGTTCAGTCTTTAACAACCATCAACCTCTGTGGTAAATAAAACAGCAAACAAACTCAGTCCCAAAAAGTTTAATTGATAAAGATGGTCTAGTAAATCCCTGACTAAACACAAAAACCTATAGGGAAGTAGGAGCTTGACTTTCTACGTAAAGTATGGAAAGTATGAAAAGTGTGAAAAGTATCCAAAAATAGACTCTAGGATTAGGGCTAAAAATTTGTTCCTAGAACAAAGAAGAGTAATATTTATGTATGAAAAATAGTGTGTGTGAGAGTATATATGTGTGTGATTATTTACATATATATATATATATACACACTTCTAACTTTAGCACAAAGATGTTTCTCATTTGATTGGTAAGTATCCATTTGGATTGACACATCTGAAATTTACTGGGAAAATTAAACTTCTAATGCAAAATTAATAGTTTAGCCTGATGTTATCTTCTTAGGCCAGATGGAGAATACGTAAATGAAAATAAAAAGTGGAAGTAAAAGTGTAGAGACATGTTCAGAAAATGAAAATTGTTTTGTTTCCTATTTAAAAGCCATGCACAGAAGGGATGTCTTCAGAGAACCTAGAGTCCAAGGTTCACCCAGACCCCAGCTCAGCCAGGACAGCAGCAGCCTCACTTCCCAATGGCCCTCCTGCTTTCCCTGCTGATGGCCTTGGTGATGTGCAGCTGTGGCCCTGTTGGGTCTTTGGGCTGTGACCTGCCTAAGAACCATGGCCTGCTTAGCAGGAAGACCTTGGTGGTTCTGAGACAAATGAGAATATCCACTTCCTTGTGTCTGGAGGACAGAAACGACTTCAGATTCCCCCGGGAGATGGTGAATGGCAGCCAGATGCAGAAGGCCCAGGCCGTGTCTGTCCTTCACGAGATGCTCCAGCAGATCTTCAACCTCTTCCACACAGAGCGCTCCTCTGCTGCCTGGAACCCGACCCTCCTGGTCAAACTGCGCACTGGACTTCACCTGCAGCTGGAACACCTGGAGACCTGCTTGCAGCAGGTGATGGTGAAGGAAGACTCTGCCAGTGCGATCAAGGACCACACACTGGCCTTGAGGAGGTACTTCTGGAGAATTCATCTCTACCTGCAAGAGAAGAACTACAGTGACTGTGCCTGGGAAATTGTCAGAGTGGAAGTCATGAGCTCGTTCTCTTCATCAAAAAACTTGCAAGAAAAGTTAAGAAGCAAGGATGGAGACCCGGGGTCATCTTGAAATGATTCTCATTGACTAAGCTGCCATATCACACTTGCGGATATGTCTCTGGACATTTCAAATGACTGTTATTTTGATTTTAGTCACAGAATTTATTGAATTAATTCTGCAAATGTTTTTTCAGAGTATTAAGCAAGTTAAAAATACTCAGATCCAGGGGCATTAGCCCCTGATATGTTATTTATTGTGAATTTATTTAGTTTTGTTCATTTATTTATTATTACATCTTATATATGTTTATAATATTTACATTTTTCATATAACAGCTGTTTGCCTTTGCATTAATTAAAATTAGAAAGCATGTTCACCTTTCAATTTTATTAAATATTGTATTTTATTATTTATTAAACTCATCAAACAAAACTTCTTGAATTTGTTTATTCTAAAACCAAAACCCAAATGCTGGTTTTCCGAACCAAACTGAAAAATAGATGGTAATATTTATTTACTTATTCATTCATTCCGTTCACATCATATGTATAAAGTGAGTATCCAAGTGGCAGATTTTGGAATTGCTATGAAGAAATACAGATGAATAAAACAAACACAGTTCCTTCTGTGTTGAAACTTTCAATGTTACAGGAAAAGAAACATAAAAGCAATACCAATTTCACTTATATGAAATAAAATTAGATGTCATTTCTATGAGAGATACAAAAGTTCAGAGTGTTATTGGCAGTTGGGAATATGGCTCTAGAATGAACAGCAAGTGCCATGGGTGCAGGTATAATATTAATTTAAGATTCTTTATTGCACATCTGGTAATGAGGACATGGGAATGAATATAGTCACTTACAAATAGAGGGAACAACGAAATGAGGACCTAAACCTTGTCCTGCAGACCCTCAACAGTCAAATAATGAAGGCAATTGCTCATTCAACATAATTATAAGTCTGTAGAGTGATGCTGCCATCAGCAATGATTGAGAATTCCCATTGTTCCACATCCTTGCCAGCATTTGGTGTTGTTGCTATTCTGGATTTTGGCCATTCTAATAGGTGTGCAGTGTCTCCCAAGTTTTATTGTGGATCAAGACATAAAGCAGCAAGGAGAATCTGCGAGAACGTGACACAAGAATTAGGCTTTTCTCTCCAAATGGCTTTCCCAAATGATTGTCCCAACATCCAATTTTCCCACTGTCTTGAAACGCCATTTTATTCTATGCAAAGGTCTAAGAAATTCAATTTTCTTTTCCTCAACCTCTATTCTGTTTTCTTGACGGATTTCTCTATTCTTGCAATACTACCACTTGGTCTCAATTTTTAGGATCATTTGGTATTTGAAAAGGCAAGTCCATCTGTGTGTTTATTCTTCTCTCAAATTTTCTTAGATTTTCTTGTATATTATTTTTTCTTGATACATTTTGCAGCTTATTGATTTCTATCTAAAAATTTTGTGGATGTGTTGTTTCAGAATGCGTTGAATTTATACATGAATACACAATGCAGCCATTTAAAAGAATGCATTCTATTTTTATGTACTAATAGAGAAAAATTTCTGTGTATTACTCAATGATAAAACAAATTAAGGAATGATATATATGGAATTAACATTTATTTAAATATACTAAATATTTCTATATATATTTATTAAATACATGAGAAAATGACTACAAGGATAGACATTAAATTATTAGCCATGTGAAATTGGGCTGAATCTCCTAAGATCTCAAGGGTGAGTTTTTTACCTGTATGAATTTTTGAAATTTTTTACCATGACAATATATTCATATGTATGTTTTAAATATAAATAAGCTTGAGAAATCCTCTTTAGTTCTTTAAAGTCACACTCATCATGGCAGCTACCTGTCTTTGCATTTGCTTATCCATCTTTCTGCAAGCTGCCGCCTTTCTTGCTCTCCTGGTCTCACTCTGAACAGTCATGGAAGACTTTTTCCCTCATGAGTAGCTGCATTTATGTATCTCCATCCTTTACCTCAATAAGCCCAACAGAAAAGATAGTTGAGAGATACAGTTTGTCCCCTTTACAGAGCATAAGGGAGGGGCTGAGAATACTTTTACTTGCATATTTTTCTCTATGTTATGTAAATTTTGAAAATGAAATATTTATAACCAGTACAAGGCTATGCCTAGTGTTATATGAAAAAAATTATCATAAATTAGAGCAAGGAGAGAATATTGAGAGCTCATAATTTGAGAGGTTTCCTTAAGGATCTTGGTTATATAATTTTTTCTGTATTTTTCTGGGATATGATAACAACTTCCTTAATACTATAATCATGTTCTCACGATTTCCTAAGACTCAGTCTATGAATAATTCATTACCTACATTACCCACTTCACGATCACCAAGGACCTGACTGACAAATTCAGCAGACTTTTCTCAATTTTAAATAACAACAATAATAATCATCTATTTTTGGAGCCAAGTGTTATTCTGTACTGCATGCATTATCTTATTTAATACTGAATTGTCAACAATACTGCAAGGAAGGTGTTATTATTCTCATTTTATAGAAAAGAAAACTGAGGCTACTCAAAAAGCTTAAGTATGTTTCCCAAGGTCATACAATTCAATCAATGGTAAGCCAGAATTTAAACATTGGCTCAGATTCAACGAAATTGCTGCTCTTTCCCACCAATAATGTAGTGATAATCAGATGTTGTGCAAAACTTTAAAAACATTATTTTAAAATTTTAATTATGGTAAAATGCACATATCATAAAATCTACCATCTTATCTTTATATGAACAGTTCAGTAGTGTTAAGTATATTCATATTGTTGTGAAACCAATCTCCAGAACTCTTTTCATCTCGCAAAATTGAAACTCTATTCCCATTAAACAGTAACTCCCTGTTTCCTCCTCCCCTGAGCCTCTGCACTTCCTGTATCTATGAATTTGACTCAGCATCACTAATAATTAGGGAAATGCAAATCAAAACCACAATGAGATACCACCTCACATCCATTAGGATGGCTATTATCAAGAAAAAAATAGAAAAGAAAACAAGTGTTGCCAAGGATGCAGAGAAAGAGGAATCCCTGTGGGAATATAAAATGGTGCAGTAGTTATGGAAAAAGTACCTGATGTAAATGGAATCAGACAACATTTGTCTTTTTGTGACTGCCTTATTTCATTTAGCAAAATGTACTCCAGGTTCATCCATGTTGTAGCATGTATCAGAATTTCCTTTCTTTTTACGCTAAATAATATTCCATGGTCTGTATAGAATACATTTTGCTTATTTGTTCATCCATCTGTGGACATTTGGATCACTTCTACCTTTTGACTATTGTGAATACTGCTGCTGTAAACATGGTATATATTAATAAATATCTTTTCAAGATGTCGCTTTAAATTCTTCTGTATATACACATTAGTGGAATTGCTTGATATATGATAACTCTATTTTTAACGTTTGAGGAACTGCCATACTGTTTTCCATAACTACTGTGGGGGCTGGGCCTAGAAGAAAGGATGGATGGACGGACAGAACGTGAGCAGGGTGAATGAAGGGACAGCTGAGAAAGCTCTACCCAAAGCTGCTTGTTTGCTGTGTGAAAAGCTCAGCTGAAAACAGCTGACCTGTATGGATGGTTAAAGAAATCAGCAAAGGGCCCTGACCTTTTGCACGTGTCCTTGGAAATAAATATGGGAAAGAACTTAGCTGGGGAGGCCGTTTCCTCCTTCAGACTTTGGTGTCTCCCCTTCTCTCTAGACACTGTGTGTTTTGAGTAATTATTCCCTCGCTACCGAGGTCCAGGGAGAAAAGCAGCAGCTACGAGTGGTGACCTGGACGTGACTCAGGAATCCACGCATCCTGTGAGCGTTTTCGTCGTCCGGACTACAAGGGGATCCCGGTAAGGGACAGGCCCGCCCGCTGCTTTGGGAGAGGGACCAATGCGCATAGTTCAGAGGGGGATTTTCAACACGGGGCAGCACCTGACAAAAGATCAGCGAATTTATGTGCGCACTTTGCAACAACTCTTAAAGCCTGCCCAGTGTTCTGTCGAACCAAAAGCTTTACAACTCCTATGCGCAGTAAGACAGCATTGCCCCTGGTCCCCAGATGAGGGCACGTTAGATTTAGAGCTCTCGGAGAAAGTAGGGAAGGTTTTTAAGAATTTTAGGAGATTCCGGTGCCTTTTGCCCTGTTAACTACATGGAGCCTGGTGCGAACACCGCTGACTCCCTTGCATGCTCCTACAGATTCGAATCCATTGGAACCTGCTCCTGCTCCTCCTCCACCTGCTCAGGGTTCCCTGCCATAAAATTCCCCAATCCTGAGCCATTGTCTCCACCATCGCCTTCTGCAGTTGAATAGGAGGAACAGCTGCCTGCTCCTCCACCACCCGCCCAAAGGGGATCTCTATTTCTCCCCTGGTAAACCATCTGCTTTTCAACATTGACTATGAGAGGGCCAATCTTTACCGGGACAAGATTTGCTAGAACAATGGAATCTTCTAACTACCCAGTCTTTTCATTAGGGGCCACTGCAGCCAATACAACCCACACCTTCACAATGGGCTACTAATTCACCCATCGGGATAGAGCAGTGGCCCATTAAGCAGGATAAATTAAAATATTTTAAAAATCTCTCGTCCAGGACCAACTTAAAATGGGACACATAGAACCTTCTCTGAACCCATGGAACACTCCTGTATTTTTCATACCTAAAAAGAACAGTAAGTGGTGGTTACTACAGGAACTAAGAGCTCTTAATGCTATTATAGTCCCAGTGGGATCTCTGCAACCCAGCCTTCCCCAGCTGTCATGAATTCCAAGAAATTGGCCTTTGAGTGTAATTGATTTAAGATTGTTTTTTCACAATTCTTCTACCTGGGATGGCCCTTTTGGTGTGTTAACATGGGGAAGAGAATATGTTTGCGTTCAGACTTCTACGGGTCCCAAGTGGGACCTTCCTGACAAATTTGCTTACATCATGAGCTGGAAGAATCAACCCAACAACCCGGTTCCACAAATGAAACATTTCTCCCTCCAGCTGCAACACCGTGACAGCCCCTGGGATCACCTGGGGTCAACTGAAACAACTAGGGACACAGGCCTCAGCTTTGATGATACAACTGGGGGCTCCTCCTACCCCGGGGAAAACTTTTCTGTCGTATTTGGCTATTGTTGCCCATAATAGCAGTCAGGTACCCCTAAGGCTACTTTGCAGCCTTTTTCTCCTTTTATTTCTTCCAGGCAGTACAGCCACAGTTACTGGGCTCATGTCTGAAACCCACCTGTGTTTAAGCCTCTAACATGGTGGGACTTGGAGATCCCTCTGACTACCAATGACTCCATGGACTGGAGGAGTATGGTTGCCTCCACGTTCCTGGCAGAGAAATGGAACAGACTGGCTTAATATCAGTCAGTAGTTTATCATTCCTCTAATCCTCCTGTGTGTTACCAACTTACGTAATACAGCATGTTGCATTCTCATGACCACCTAAAAATGTCTGTATTATCAACCAGTCATGCTTGATCTTTTCACTTTTTGCCTTTTTTACTTTCTAGAAGGACGGATCTGCCAATCGATAACCTTCCAACACCGTTATAAAAAGACACTGGCTGAAGCTTACATCGTTCTTTCTTGTACTCACACTCCGTCTCTAATTTTAAATAAACAAAAAGGGGAACACGTGGGGTCTGGGCCTAGAAGAAAGGATGGATGGACAGAAAGAACGTGAGCAGGGTGAATGAAGGGACAGGTGAGAAATCTCTACCCAAAGTTGCTTGTTCAGTGTGTGCAAAGGTCAGCTGAAAATGGCTGACCTGTATGGATGTCATTAAAGAAATCAGCAAAGGGCCCTGACCTTTTGCACGTGTCCTTGGAAATAAATATGGGAAGGAACTTAGCTGGGGAGGCCATTTTCTCCTTCAGACTTCGGTTTCTCCCCTTCTCTCTGAACACTGTTTCGAGTAATCATTCCTTCGCCACCAGACACTGGAACGAAAAGCTGCCGCTAGAAACTACTGCACCATTTTACATTCCCATGGAGATTCCTACTCCTCTACATCCTTGCCAACACTTGTTTCCTTTTTTCCTTGATAATAGACATCCTAATGGATGTGAGGTGGTATCCTTGTGGTTTTGATTTGCATTTCTCTAATTACTAGTGATCCTGAGTATATCGTCCGTCATGTGTCTTTCTGGCCATTTGTATTTGGAGAAATGTCTGTTCAAATCCTTTGTCCTTGTTCGATGTGGGTTGCTTGTTTTTTGTTGTTGTTCTTGTTATTGTCCATGCTAGATTTTTAACCCCCTTTATCCTCTCAAAGTCTTATCCTTTGGTTTTGAGACACTGTAAGTTCCCAGTTCCTCACCTATCTTACTGATTACAGCCTTTCTGTAATTTAACCAGTTCTTCATTCTCTCCCAGCTCCTGAAATATAGAAACATTACCTGCAGACCAAGAGGCATCTAAATTCTTTTAAATAACTACAACAAACTCAACCATCAATAATCATCTATTGAATGTCTACTATGAGTAAAGATGATAACAAAAATGATAATTTTACTTATAAGTGATTTCTATGTTCCAGGCATTTTGTAATCATTCATTTAATCTTAAGTCTCTGAGATAGGTTCTATTATTAACCCCATAATAGAGCTGTGAAAATTGAGCCACCGTGAAAACAGGTAACTTGTCCAAGGATCTGCAGCAAACTATGCAAGAGGCTAAAAAGCATTCCTGCTTGCAAGGAGCCCATGTTTAAAAAAGAAAACAAGAGTAGCCCACTAGACAAGATTAGAAATAATGCAGTACTCACAAAAACACTAATTACTAAGTCAACATAACTGCTTTATAATGTTTTAATTTTCACTTTTGTTAACACTCTTTACAACCTCTCCGCACTGCTCTGAAAATGGAATAAGACATTATGAAAGAGGAAGTCCTGATCACTACTCTGAAGAATTAACTACTTAGCAGCCATTTAAATGCCCTCCTACTTAAAGTTCTGGGCTAGGTGACTTGAGATTAAAAGGATGTGCCCTTTCCTTGCCCTTAAGAACTTAGTCTTTTAGAAAAACATGAACATGGGAAATGATTAGAATAACAAGACATTCTAAATATGTCAAGTAAGATAATCATGCCTTTCATAGGAATTTACGGAAAGGAGAAAGAAGGGTTTGCACTAAGCCGAACAGGTTGTCCTCCTGGACACAGGAGGGTAGGGGATAAATCATCAATAAATTTGCAGAAGTCTGAAGTAGGCTAACAAGAATGGGGGTATGTGTAAGGAAGACAGACCTTCTATCCTACATTTTTTTTAAAAATGAGATTTACATAAAATAACACTACACATTTTAAGGTATATGATTAAGTGGCATTTAGTACCTTCACAATGTTGTGTAACCATCACCACTATCTAGTTTCAGAACTTTTTCATCATCCCAAATAGAAACCCTGTATATATTCAATAGTTATCACTCTCCATTTCCCCCGGACCCTCAAAACGTACATTGTGGCTTCCTGAGCTAGAACTTGGAGGGGGGAAAAAAGTACACTGTGCCATGACCGTGCTAGGCTCACCTTTCCCTCTTCATTCAGGTATCTTGTTTGGGTTTATTTTGTGGGATCAGACTTTGGGTTAGGTTTTTATTCAAAAAGTATATGCAAACAAGAAAATTGTATTTTTTAAATTGTTTTTACTTCCATGCAACTTAAAAATGAACACCAGTCTTCTATAAAATATACAAAACAAGTGTTTTATAATTAATATTTAAAAATTATAAACAATAGATATTTTAAATAATTTAAATATATAAATTATAAAAGTTATTTCAGCTACAAAAATAGATCGTACATTGTTCTTAAGAGCTTATTGTAACTTATGGCATTTAATACAGTTTTAAGATAATCCTATATGTTTGCTAATATTTTTTATCCAGTATAGAGATGAAGACTGCACTTACGCCGTAGAAAATAGCAATTGGGTTGACCAGGTGAACTCTTTTTAGAATCGACATCTTTCTGTTTCCTGAGTTTTCCCGAGAGCTTGTTGATAAAGAGCAAGCACCAGCTGATTCCCTCTCTGATAGCCTCCCAGCAGAGCAGCTGTGCTCCTCTTTCACATACTGATGGATTCCTTGGACCTGCGTCTTCATAGCCAGTCTGCAGTTCTCACGTCCCAGGAGCGAGTGTCCCACCTTCTTTTTCTTCTCCAAACAGGTCTCCAGGTCATCGAGCTGCTATAAAGTCTAAAGAGAAATTTTTCCAGAAGGGTCTCATCCCAAGCTGCAGGAGAGTCACTGGTGCTGAAGAGGTTGAAGATCTGCTGGAGCATCTCATGTGTGACAGCTGTGGCTTGTGTCATCTCCAGCTGGCTCCCTTCCACAGGTATCTGGGGAAATCTAAAGTCAGTCCTGTCCTTCAGACATAACAGAATGGAGAGTCTCTCCATGTGACTCAAAGGGGTGAATATTTCCCTCTTGCCATGGCTCAGAGGCAGGTCACATCCAACTCAGAGAGCAGGCAGAGCCTGAGCACAGCACCACCAGGGCCAGCAGCACAGAGATCGGGAGGGCCCCTGGGGAGCAGCACGACTCTGCAGGACAGCCTGAAAGGGGGAGTCTGAGCAAGTTCTAAAGACTTTTGGTGATGAATACCTTTTAAATAGTGAGTACTGAAATTTTCATTTTCTGGGTTTTCCGGTTTTCCTTTTCTTTGCCCTTTCCTTTCTATTTGTCCTTTTTTTTTTTTTTTTGTAAAGTCATTTAAAAGTGTGGATTTATTGACAGGAGTGCCTGGATGGGGGCCTCCAGACTGAGAGTGCCCATTCAGTATCCACCCAATATAACATATTTTCTATACCTGCTGGGATGTTCTGGGAAGAAAGTCTAGACAAACTCAGAGAAAGAGGAAACATTCATGCAATAAATGGTGACTTTTCCAGATCAGCAGAGAATATAAAAGAATATATGAAAAAGATTATGAGTTTTCTTAATTTTTTTCTGACTTACAGGTTCCCCATTCTTTAAAAATCTTAAATTGTATATGCACTTTTAAAATGTCACCTGAGTTGGGGACTGTGTCAGAAAATGATAGTGTTCTGGAAGCAAAGATAGTAAGAATAATTTAAAGTGTATCATTTAACCCCCTGGGTAATGTCTAGAACTAGCAAGCAGAAAGGTAGCTGTATCTTACTGAAAGTATATAGTGGTGACTCTGCAATGAGCAAATGGCGCTTTTCTGTAACTACAGAAAATGGGGATTAGGAATTGGAGTGTAACGTCTCAGTGGGAAAGAAAGTCTAATGGCTATGACAGAGGAATCTGTGGCTAAATTGCCAGGGTTCATGTCATGGCCCCAGGCTGCACTGGGGTGTGACCTTGGATACCTCATTATCCTCATCTGTTATATGTGAATGATAATCACACATACTTCAATAGGTTGTCATGAAGATTGGATGATAGTTATGTGCTTATTACAATGCCTGGACAAAATAAGCACTTGGTACCTGTTGGCCATTTTCAGAACGGAGAAAACTAACCCATCCAACTATGGAAACTGGATGGAAAATTCCCTGAAATGACTTGTTTCCATTCCTTTAATTCTCAGCTCAGCAGTAAGCATTTTTATTTCTAATTTCATCTTATGTGAACATGAGCATGTGAGTGGAGAGAGTTCCTCACCCAGATAACTAACATCTATTAGCGTGTGGGATCCTAACTGTTTGAACGTGAACAAATGGCCATCCAGAGTATGGTCCAGTTTCTTTTGAGTGTGGGCTAGTGTGACTAAATCCCCATAGTCAGATAATCACTATTTATAGTTTAAAAAGTAAATAGACGGATGAATAAATAAATATGCTGATCTTGCAAAGCCGAAACTAGACCTTTAGGCAAAGCCTACCTTATAGAGCCAGCTGCCCTCCTGCTGGGTTCTGTCTGTAGCTATAAGACATTCTCTTTCATTGGCTGTGTTGAAACCTATCACTCGGCAAAGCTCTTAATCCTTGGCTGTTGTGGTTATTCAAGTGACATTCTGCCATTTGGATAGAGAAGATGTCACTTCCTCTTTCCTCACATTCAGTGCCTTTGTGCATTATTTTTTCATAACTGCTTACTTTTACTGTCTAGGAAAGTTAAAACACAGAGGGAAATTCTGATGTCTTGAAAAATATGGAGGAAATATGTTATCTCTTCTTTTTCCTTACATTTTCTCTTCCTTTGTTTGCTAACAACCTCAAGGTAGAAATAGAAAACATTTCAAGAGCATCAGAACAACTTTTAAGTAGTGAAAGACAAATACAAAAGGAGAGGGAACAATTTAGAAATTATGTAAAAGAGCAAAAAACAAAGGGGCTATGTAACCATTTCTTCAACAGAGCCAGGATGATGCCTGGTCCAGGACAATGAGGCTGCCAGGAAGCAGCAGACACAATTTAACTGCTTCAATTCCTAGATAGGAGTAGCGGCCACACTTTGCTCTTCTTGAGCATAAGACTGGACATTTAATCATCTTGATATAGACTGAGCTCAGTGTAACAACTGGAATGCAGTAAATGTTAGGTATTTTCTCAATTAAGTAGAATAACTAAAACCAAATTTGACAAAATAAATGTCATTAAGCTATTTAAGGTATATGAATTTGACAATGATGGAGAATTCTTCCCACTTATGAAGAGAGGAGACTAGCAGACTCTATACACTGGGAAACAGAGAAGTCCCTACTCATCATCCTAAGACATTCATAATAGACTCTGTTTAGAGGATACTTGAGTTGAAAAAAGACCTGGAAGATTAAATAATTTAAGTTCCTACGCACACCAGTCTCACTCCTGATCCTCAAATTATGCACCAAATACAGTATTGCCTAAAGGGTTCTTGTGAAGGTGTGCTGTATGTCCTTTACTTTTAGGAAGTGATCCAAAAAGTTTTAGAATTGTGAAAATGTGGATGTCCGAAAACACTAAGCTAGACATTCATAGTCTAGTCCTGAGAGAAGAAAACACTATATATAGAAATCCAGTGTGGTGAGAGGATACTTCAGGAGAGGTAGATGATAATGGTAGAATTTAACACCACAGAATTAGAAGCCAGAAGCTATCAACCAACCAATTCATGTAACTGCTTCCTCCAACAAGATCATACTACTATACACACACACACATCCCTACGCATACAGATACCTAGTACCCCTTTGGGTGGTTTCGTTATCAGCTAAAAGTAGAGGTAATGACAGCTCAGCTGAACAATGGGGATACGGATGAACAATTTCTATTCTAGCTTTATGAACCTTGATGAACCAATACCAGATTGAACCAGGTGAAAGCTCCCATGGATTAAAGAAAATCCAAGGAGATCATTCATTTGAGACACATGAATTAAGTGAGGAGACTATCAAGTGCCTGGTATTTGAGGATACAGCAAAGAATAAGATGAGATCTGTGAATATAAGAATGTATCTTACACTCATGACCTGGCCTATCATCATTGCTAAGAGGGAAATATAGAGGGGCAGAAAGAAGATTTATGAAACAGCCTAGAAGAAAATGTCAGAAAAATTCTTATAGACATTGGCCTAGATAAAGAATTTATGAAGAAGACCCCAAAGGCAATCATGGCAACAACAAAAATAAATAAATGGAACCTGATCAAATTAAAAAGCTTCTGCACAGCCAAGGAAACTATCACGAGAGTATACAGACAACCTACAGAATGGGAGAAAATATTCGCATGTAACACATCTGATAAAGGGCTGATAACTAGGATCTATACAGAACTCAGGAAAATCAGCGAGAAAAAAATCAAATAACCTTGTCAAAAAGTGGGCAAAGGA
>CAUYSK010003640.1:0-13511 GCA_963575035.1 Avahi laniger | reverse complement strand
AACTGTGATTGGACATGCCCTTAGGGTCCTCCCCAAGAAAGGCGTTCCTCTGCTGGCGCATGCGCTCAACTGATGTTTACCTCAAAGTTGTTTGGTGCTCAGCGCCATCTTCTGATGGCGTCGACTGCAGCGCTCCACACTGGGGAAAAGAATCCTTATTCAATAAATGGTGCTGGGGAAACTGGATAGCCACACATAGAAGACTGAACCAGGATCCACACCTTTCACCTCTCACAAAAATCAACTGACACTGGGTAACAGATTTAAACCTAAGGAGTGAAACGATTAGAATTCTAGAGGAAGATGTTGGAAATACTCTTCTAGACATTGGTCTAGGCAAAGAATTTATGAAGAAGACCCCAAAAGCAATCATAGCAACAACTAAAATAAATAAATGGTACCTGATCAAATTAGAAAGCTTCTGCACAGCCAAAGAAACTGTCACAAGACCAAACAGACAATCTACAGAATGGGAGAAAATTTTTGCATGCTACAAATCCGATAAAGGGCTGATAACCAGAATCTACTTAGAACTCGGGAAAATCAACAAGAAAAAATCAAACAACCCTATCAAAAAGTGGGCAAAGGACATGAACAGAAACTTTTCAAAAGAACACAAAATAATGGTCAAAAAACACATGAAAAAATGCTCAACATCTCTAAT
Organism: Avahi laniger; assembly: GCA_963575035.1. Classification (NCBI taxonomy): domain Eukaryota; kingdom Metazoa; phylum Chordata; class Mammalia; order Primates; family Indriidae; genus Avahi; species Avahi laniger. The sequence goes on along the minus strand of CAUYSK010003640.1, from coordinate 12,847 downwards.
CATCAGGGAAATGCAAATGAAAACCACAATGAGATATCACTTATCTCCAGTGAGACTGGCCTTTATCAAAAAGTCCCAAAACAATAAATGTTGGCGTAGATGCGGAGAGATAGGAACACTCATACGCTGTTGGTGGGACTGCAAACTAGTGCAACCTCTGTGGAAAGCAATATGGAGATACCTTTAAAGAGATACAAGTAGAAGTACCATTCGATCCAGCAATCCCATTACTGGACATCTACCCAAAAGAACAAATGATACTCTATCACAAAGACACCTGCACCCGAATGTTTATAGCAGCACAATTCACAATTGCAAAGATGTGGAAACAACCCAAGTGTCCATCAATACATGAGTGGATTAATAAAATGTGGTATATGTATACCAGGGAGTACTATTCAGCTTTAAGAAACAATGGTGATATAGCACCTCTTGTATACTCCTGGATAGAGCTGGAACACATTCTACTAAGTGAAATATCCCAAGAATGGAAAAACAAGCACCACATGTATTCACCATCAAATTGATATTAACTGATCGACACATAAGTGCACATATAGGAATAACATCTATTTGATGTTGGGCGGGGGGAGGGGGGAAGAGGGGATGGGTATATGCATACACAATGAGTGTGATGCGCACCATCTAGAGGATGGACACTCTTGAAGCTCGGACTAGAAGAGGGGAGGGGAGGCAAGGGCAACATACGTAACCTAAACATCTGTACCTCCATAATATGCTGAAAAAAAAAAAGACACAATGATTTTTCACCCCACTTAGAAAGAGTGGTCAGAGACAGAGTGACCAAGAGTTTTTTGAGATACACATTTTTTTTTAAAGAGGAAATATTTACTTTTTTATTATTATTTCAGAATATTATAACTTAGACTCAAGCAGTAACAAAAGCAATCCATACACATATATTTCTATATCGATTTAATTCTGTGCTTATTCATGTCCACGCATCTAAGTTTAACAGGAAAGGGACCTACATGATGCTTACTGGATGCCTGGGCAATGCTTGCTTGTGTATCTTTCCTGCTCTCCTCTCCATCCCTCCTAGAAGGTTCCTTCAATACCAAACTGGGAGTAAGAGCCCTTTCCAGGCTCCTGTGATATGGTGCCCTCTGGTGGATGGTAGTGAAGATTACACTTTTCTCCCCAAAACTCTGTCATTTGGACGTTTTGTTTTTGCCCAAACCTATCTTCAGTTAGCATTACTTTCCAAAGACATTAGGATTACTGTCAGACTGCTCATGCCTACTGTGACGGGAGGAATACAGAAAGGCCCTCATCATCCACACAGTAGGCACGCCTTTCCTCCATTGTATCAGGCTTAGCTGCAATTCTTTGTGGCTTTGTAGGCCCCTGCTAACGCGTGTTGTGAGATGTAATAATGTTTGGAGGCATTAATTTGCTATAAGAGATGAGTTTGCCAGGATTTAACAAGGTTTCAAAAGTACTCAAAACATCAAAACAAATCACGTCTAATGGCTAACAAGTGGTTTTATTATCTCTTCAACCTTCATCTTTGTAAAGATAATATCTTGAAATACAGTAAATATTTGGGCTTTGCTTTTCAACCCTCACAGAAGAATTTTCCTCTATTTTGTCAAAGATATTGCATCAAGATGAGGTCATATTATAATAGCAAAACAAGAACAAAAACCAAAAAGTCAATTTTTAGGTTAAAAATCCAAAATATGCTCTTAATATCAAAAAGAGGAGGTCTGAGTGAAATAGAAAACAGAGTTTTGCCATCTCAACAGGAAAGGGTGTAGCAGAAAAGCAGATTGCCTCCCACTCCAACCTCCAGGGCACTACGGGGGTTCCCCGAGCTGGAGGAGCTGCAAGGCTGGGCCAAGGCCTGAAAACCTATCCAAGGTTGTGGGTGAGAAACAAGGGGATGGAACCCAGAGGTGACAAACAGGACTCTGCACAGCTCCACTGGTCTCCAGGACCAAGGAGAAGCGTGGAAGCTGAAGTCTGCCTGAGGCATATTGTATTTTCACACTAGGGACACCCGTTCATCCCCGGCACAAAGCAGTGCTGTTGCCCGACCATCCTGCTGATGCAGGGTGCAAGCCTTCCGTGGAATCTGCCTTCGGGTCACACACTGAACATCCCGCACTCCATGCCATCCCCCATTCTGAGATGTGGCTGAGCCCCTGCTAAACGACACTGGAAGCACCACCCTCCCGCGCCACGCAATAACTCAGAACTCTCGCCAGCCCCTAAAAGCTGCGGGTGATGGTCCTTGGTAACCAGACGACAACCCACTGCTGCCATACTTTAACTTTTAAATAAGAAAATTAACAAGGAAGAGTAGAGCCAAAACCAAAGGATACCTCTAGTTCTCCTAGGAACTAGAAGAAAAAAGGAAAACAGAAGGACGATGACCCTCTAGAATCCCTGTCCCCGCCCGACTCTGTCCTAACTTGATGTTTTAGTCTCGATCAGGAGTGAGGAATGCTTGTCAGATTCTTCACATCCTGGGGAAGGTGGGGGAGAAGCAAAAGGGGCTTAGCACTTGCTGCAAGTCCCTGACGCCCCTGTCATACCCTGCTATAGCATTGTGTGACAAAGCTAACTGTCTGGCTACCTGAAGTCACTTTCTTAACCCTTTTGAGTTTTAGAACCTCACTGATAGAATAGTTATGAGGATTCAAAAACAAAAGTGCACGGAATAAACAAGCCATTGGATTTTATTATACATGAAAACCAGAAAGGGGTGGGTCCAGGTGAGTCTTGAGAAATCAATTCAGACGTGTCAGAAGAAGAATCTGACAGCCGCTACATTCAGGGAGACATGGCCAAAGAACCTCTGGAAACAGACAAGCCCTCTGAATCCTCACTATGTGCAGGGTGTCGCTCTGTTCCATAAATCCTGCAGAGGAAGGTGCCTTTAAGGATCTGACTTCCTGTTTAATAAATCACAAAGTAATCAAAGGAAAAAAAATCAAGAACAGTTCTATGAGTTCTGCATACTCAAAATGACAGTCTAGATTTGGTGTGAGCATTGATGAGATCCAGAACAAGAAAGGATGAGGAGGTGGTTGTTATGATGGGTAAATTATTATGTACTAACTATGGCTGGTGGTCCTCACTGTATGTGGTGGGTGAGGGATATTTATAAATGGCCCAAAGGCAGGATATAGTAAATTTATTTTAACGTTCTCATGGGAGGGGAGGGAGGGAGGCAGAGAGGTCCAGGGCAAGCAGATCTCAGTTGCTAGAGTTGAGGTCGGGGGAGGGAGGGCAACAGGAAGGGAGCCGCGAGTGGAGGTCATAGGTACACTCCTCTCCTGTTTCATTCGCCTTTCCTCTGCACACTGCTCAGCAAGCGAGACTGAGAGAAGCCAGAAAGGGATAGGGGTGTGCCCATCCCAGCAGAGTCTGGTGCCTCGCGGTGAGATATCTCTGAAGGAAGGACACCCTACCATCTTCTCTGACATCTCCACCTCCCACAACTTCTCATCCAGATATCCCAGAGTGTGCAGACAATAGGGAACCATTTGGGGGCACATCCTGATTTAGCCATTAACAAAAATGTAGCAATACCACCAAAAGGAGAAGCTGTAGGTCCAGATCATCAAAATGGCACTGAAGACCACATGCCAGCAGAAGAAGATGGTGACAAATGCAATGTCATTTTCATCATCATCCATCCATTTATAGCCAGAGATGGGTTTGTACAGCATAAAGCCCATCTGCATCAGCCAAGAGCCTATGATCATATACAAAAAGGCCTTCATCATCCAGACCAAAGGCGCGTTGGGAGCCCACAGCTCTGCGATCACCACCAGCATCAGCAGGAACATGGCCTGGGTGAGCAGCATGTGAGACTGCAGCTCCACTCCTTCTGTGTCCTGCACGTGAGACACCATCAGGGGCAGAGAGATAAACACGCCCAGGGCTTGGACACTTTGCTCCAGAGCAGCACACCTGTGGGGCAGCAGGTTCTGACTCACCACGTCTACACACCCACTCAGGAAGACGGTCATGTACAAAGTGAGATGCTGCCACTGTTTGCGGTACACAAAGTTTCTCTGATGATATATCTTGCTGATAAGTACAAACTGTGCAGGAATGCTATGCAACTCTTGGGCTACTAAAATGCAGGCACTCAGTATCTTCAGCAACCCCACATAGCATATTTGCCGTAGCCTTGCCCATCTTCCTTTGTTCCAGGGATGGTGTGGTGGGTACTGGACAGGGGCATTGCATATCAAGGCCCTGGAGACCAGTCGTGCATGGTAAAGTCCATAGAAGAAGAGAGACAGCCCTGGATACAGATGGCCCTCAAGGCCTCCCATGGAAGTGAAGGTAGGTCTGACCAAAGGCAGAAGCAGAAAGCTCAGGAATGGCCATTAACTTAGAGCCACTTCAGGTTCTAGAGCGTGGAAGGAGCCTCTTGAAACCTACTTATATTCTCTGTTCAGCCCACTGATCTGCATACAGAAGGGAAATGGTTTTGGAGGAAGCCCAAACTTATGGTAGGGTGGGTGTCATGGTTTCCGTTCTGGTCTTCTGCTCTGGTTCATTGATAACCAGCTAACTTTTGACAAACGATGAAGTAAGCATATTCTCCAGCACAACACCTGGGCATCTGCCACTCAGAGACTGTGCTAGAGGCCCTCCTCCCTCTCCTCTCACTGTCCTTGACCCTACTGCTACCTTCCTTACTTCTCTCCTGTCTTAGTCTGTCGGATGCTGTAACAAAATACCATAAACTTGTGGCTTATAAACAATATAAATGTATTTCTCATAGTTTCGGAGGCTGAGAAGTCCAAGATCAGGGTGTCAGCAGAATCAGTGTCTGGTGAGGGTCCACTTTCTCATAAATGGTGCCTTCTTGCTGTGTCCTCATGTGGTGCAAGGGGCAAGACAGCCCTCTGGGGCCTCTTTTATAAGGGCACTAATCCCATTTAGGGGGACACTGCCCTCATGACCTAATCACCTCCCAAAACGCCCCTTCTCCTAATACCATAATCCTGGGGGTTAGGATTTCAGCATGAGTTTTGGGAAACATAAACATTCTGATTATACCATTTTCCAAATTCACAAACCATAAGGAAGAACCCAGAGAAAGCATGGAGAATATACAATGCAGGGTTTATCCCTTAAGATTCCTCATATAGGACCTTGTACAAACAATAGGTACAACTGTATTCCCCTAGGTATAAATAGTCTTAAGAAGCACAAATAAACATACCAAGGGCTCAATTATTCTGATATCATTTGAGGATTGCCAGAAAAATTTTCACTTCTAAGAATCTCTCTTCTGCTGATCTCCAGAGAGAACTGAGATGCCACCTTCTGAGATTGCTTCCTTTGGGTCACAGCAGTGTTCTTCCAAGTTAAAATGAAAGTGAACAGGTTCTACCCAGAAATATTAATTCAAAATCTCTTGGAGTAGTGTTTTGCAATAAACATTTCAATAAACACTTCCAGGTAATTCTTATGCAGGTAATGTGTCCTGCATGTAAGATACCACCAGAAGCACCTAAATTTTCAGAAGCACTGAGTAAAATGTAAGTACTGGTGAGAAAGAGAGCCCATTAAGCTATAACTTAGTGTGAATTTGCCAACAAATATTTTCTCTCACGAAATAAGCATTAGAATGTAATGGTCATGTCAGCCAACCGAGTACAGGAAATGTCTCTAATTTCCTCATATAGATCCTACAGATTTCCATTTTGGATTATTTATTAGTAAATTGTCTTTTGTTGCTGCTATGAATGGATCTACCATTTTATTTTATAATTATTATTGATATAAGAAACTAAAATTTTTTGTTGATCTTCATATTAATCATCTTGTTGGATTGTCATACTATTCTTACTATTTTTCAAATGATTTTATATAATCGTATTATGGGAGTAGTTAGTTATTGTGGGAATGAGTTCCTCATAAAAAGGATGAGTTCAGCCCAACTTTCTCTCTGTCTTATGTGCTTGCTGACCATGTGATGACTTCCACTGTGGGGTGACCCTCACCAGATGGTGGAGACATGCTCTTAGACTTCCCAGCCACTAGAACTGTGAGCCAAATAAGCGTCTGTTCTTTATAAATTACCCAGTCTGTGATATTCTATTTATAGCAGCAGAAAACAGACTAAGTAAGACGCTAAGTAAACTTTTTGGTCAGTTCCTTCCACTTTATCCCCACCCACTGCCCTTGTACAGGTATCATCAACTCTGCACTATGGAAACATCTCTCAACTAGGTTCCAATCCTCCTCCATTCCTAGCCACATTGAAGACAGGTGAGTTTTGGAAATAGAGAGCTAATCATGACATTGGCTAATTTAAATTCTCCAGTGGCATCCCATTGCCTTGCAGATAAAATCCATGTCCTTAGAGTAAGTTTGAAGGCTCCTCATGCTTTGGCCTGGTCTGATTTGTGGCCCCTTTCCCACATGTGCTATTGTCTCCATGCTTATCAGAAGCTTCCAGTTCAGTCTTCTTGTCCCCTACCCCTTCTCTATCTGGGAAATTCCTCTTCCTCCTTTCTCCTTTAAGTTTCAGCTCAAGCTCTGCCTCTTCTCTACACAACTTATACATGCAGGATACTTCTCCATGAAACTTATACATATGTCTACCATTACACTTGTTACATCATTTCATAGCTGTTTATTTACTGGGAAGTCTTCAAAGTCAGAGATCATGTCTTGTCATCTTTGTCTCTTTAGAGTCTAGCTCCGTGCCTGGTGGTACTCAATGAATGTTTGATGGATGAGTAAGTGAATAAACTATCAAATGATCTCATAGCCTTTACCATAAAATACTTTATAATTTAGTTATGAAGACAGAACGGATACGTACAAATAATGCCAGGTCATTAATGCTAACTGTCAAATGAGTGGAACAAATGACTAGAACTATGCAATTAAAGAAAAGTGCTCAGCCCAGCTGTAGAATCAAGGAAGATATGATCATTCCCAATTAACAGTTGGGGAGCCTATGATATGTGAGTTCAACCCTTATCTTTGACTCCTTTCAGACAGAGATGCAGAAAGAAAGGGTATGGATGACTTGGCATAATTATAACTTCTCAGCCAGAGACACAGACCCCTTTGCATAACCCAGTGTTTCTCAATGCTCTTTTTTATTTTTATTCCCCCAAGAAGCCTTTTTCAACATGTTTTTCCTTATCATCTTTTCCCCATGAAAATTTAATATCATTCCACTTGCCCAAAAGTAGCAGGAGCAAGGAGTTCTCATTATTGAGCCAAATGTACCACTGACATCTAGGATGGGGAAGGAGCAAGTGTCAAACTCATTGGCTGATGTCCTGTGACCTGCCTGCATGATCTCTTCCTAAGACAACATTCTTGGTACCCATTTGGACATTTGGCCATTCCCTGGCTCACCCGCTCCCCTGACCAACCCAGGGATAGGCCCTGGAAGGCACAGGTCCCAACAGTAAGGTAGGAACATCATTATACATCAGAATCATCTTGGGGGAGCTTTTTAAAAATACAGATGACCAAGTTCTACTCTGACCCTCATGAATAAAGTCTCTGGGTTGGAGCCTAGGAATCTGCATTTTGAACCATACACCACTTCCACCATGGTGATTTCAATACAGGCCGTCCTTTACCTGTGCTTGGCAACCACTGCACTAGACTAGAAACCACCACCCTGGTCATTAGGCCACACCTGGACACCGTCTTCCAGCCCTCACTGACCCACAGATTCACCCAGGAGTGTGGGACGACATCTTTATAAGAGCCCAGCAACATTTACCAAGAGAGGCTGACACTCAGCAGGAGAGGAAGGGCAGGGGAGGGAGGAGGCTGAGAGAGAACACGGAGAATTCAGAAAGAACACAACGAGGATGGAAGCAGCTCAGACTCTGAGAGGAGGAAGCGAGAAAGGGGGATGAGAGGGAGCCAGAGGCTATACTTTCTCTCTCAAGGGTGGGAATTGGGTTAGAAGTCCTCCTGGTCTAGGCTCCAGAGGACGTTATGAGTTAGTGATTAAGGAAATGAGAATTCTGATCTGTGTTTGAGACCTAGTTTGGCCATTTGCAAGGTGAGTGTTTTAAAATAAGTTATTTATCTTCTCTAAGACTCAATCTCTTCATCTATAAATGTGGAATTGTAGGGATTCCATGAAATATTGTATTTTAAAGCAGGTTTTAAATATAAATACCCTTATATTAAATTATATTATTAAAGAAATTATATATTAAATATATTTAATACATATTAAATAAACACATATAATAAATATATCTAAAATAAATATGTTAAAAAAATAAATCAGCTGTTACTCTTAGGGCTGGAGGAGACAGACCATGGGGCTCATTTCTTCCAAATCCCTCGTTAATTTTTTTACAGGTGAAGAAATTGAAGCCCAAAGAAAAGTGACCCAAGATGTCACATGATTAGTGGGTTAGTTGGTAACAGAGTATATGCTGAGATGCTCAGTCACAAGCCACTGTCAACAAGAAGTACAAGGACGTCCCAGCTCAACACAAGGCAAATGCTGAAGGGGCCAAGGTTGTCCCCGCAGCCTATGGAGCCCCAAGCTCACAGCGAGTGGAGCACTCAGGTGGGCCCACAGGCTGCATCTTTCCTTTTTTTATTTAAATTTTTTATTTTCTTTCTTTCTTTCTTTTTTTCTTTCTGTCTTTCTTTCTTTCTTTCTTTCTTTCTTTCTTTCTTTCTTTCTTTCTTTCTCTCTCTCTCTCTCTCTCTCTCTCTCTCTCTCTCTCTCTCTCCCCCTCTTTCTTTCTTTCTTTCTTTCTTTCTTTCCTTTTTAATGAAACAGGTTCAAAAGGTTGGATCTCAATCTTCTGTCCCACACTGCCCAACCCCTCAGGAATGTTGTCAGGAACAAAGATCAGAACTGTGGGACAAGAAGAGAGTCAGCATCAGAGGAGAACAATGATTTCTGCAGAAGGGTCTCATGCTAAGAGATGTCCATGCCCCACACACCTGCCATTAAAATGCCCACTGGGGGGGTAGCCTGAAGCCTAGAACCCAACTCAGTTATAAGCAAATCTATAGGAAAATCAATTACTTTGAAGCCAAAAGAGGAGAGGCTGGTCGATATTGAGTCTGGAAACACAGATATTAGAAGTAAGAATTTATCTGCCTTTATCCAGTGCTGCCCAAGAGAAAGGCTTTATTTGGGAGAAAATAAATAATTATTACAGAAGTGAAGTGTTTTTGGAGAAGGGACACTTTGTCTAGCTCTTCCTCTACCTGCTGTATTTCCCCCACGAGTGCACCCAGTGTGTGCCAGGAGGTACTAATGACCTTGTCACTGGCAACCCTGACCTAGGGCACGAGGAAAAGGAAAGTGTGGATGGGTAGGTGTGGGTGGGTTCTCCTAAGCAGGTGTGACTATTTCAGGCACTGGAAAGACATATCCTTTGATGTTAATGAATAAACTGGCCTTATACATGGTTTATACATTAGTGTCAGTCGGTCCTTCGGCACCTTAATGGAATGGTACAGTTGAGTTTCTGGATTTGTAAAGCTGTGGTCTTGGTCTTGCTCGGAATTTATCCTGCCCGCTGTGAGCCCCTCACTCCCCACCCCACTTCCTGCCATCTCAGCTATGACAGTATTCCAATACTGCTCAGAGCACTATTTGCAAAGCATGTGAGCCAGTCCAGCAGATAGAGCTGCAGACGGAAGCGGAACCTCTGGTTTAAATGTGGTCACGTTTCTCCAGTCTCACCTCAATGAGCAGGGAAGTCGGGTCTACATGCTGAAGAAATTGGACCGTATGGGACAACAGACCTGCTCAGCACATCCTGCTTGGTTCTCCCTGGACAACAAATATTCATGATACAAAGTCACCATCAAGAAACGCTTCAAGGTTCTCATGACCCAGCAACTACGCCCTATCCTCTGAGGGTCCCTTAAATTTCATATCTCTTCTGCCACCTGCTACCTCTCGGAGACTTTATATCCAAACTCTCCAATCTGGGAACCGGGAAGCCTTTTTACCAGCCATGCTCTGTGGAATCCAGTCTCCTCGTGACCTTTGATCATGCTTGTGTGAGGCAATCATGCTAGCAGCCCCCCAGAAAGGGAACAAGTTTGACTCTTTCTTTTCATATTTTAAATTACTTCCAGGTTATTAGAGATAAAATAATTTGAAATAAAAAAGTCACATATTTGCATATACAAGGAACACCCCAGAAACCTTTATCAGCTCCATTGCAATTCAACAAGCATGTATTAACCACTTACAATCAGCCAGACTCCGTGCTAAAAGCTGGTTTTACAAAGATAACTCAAACATGTCACCTGCCTTTAAGGAACCCAAAAGCAGCACCTTGCCACTCAAAGTATGGTCTACAGGCCACCCGTCTCAGCATCCCCTGGGAATTTGTTAGAAACGTAGAATCCCAGGCCCCATCCCAGACCTACAGAATCCGAATCTGCATTTTACCAAGATCCCCAGTTGATTTGTATGCATATAAAGTTTAAAAGTATTGGTCTAGTAGAAAAGATTCAACTAAAGTCATCTTGAATTAAATTTTATGATGGTGGTATAAACAAAGTAAGGCAGGAACATAGAGGAGGATGTGGTTAATGCTGGTGAGGAGGTCAGAAAAATCCTTGCAGAGCAGTAGACATTTGCGTTGAAATTTAAGTGGAATAGCTGACAACTTGGGAATGGGGAGCAGGTGAGGGTAGGGGCTTCTGGTGGGGGTGGGAGGCAGGCTTCCCGGGGAGTTGGACCACACACTGGAACAAAGTTCTTTCCAGAGCTCCGGAATCTCACCCAGCCTGTGGGTACTGCACTGTCCTTGGCACTGACCCAGATGAGGACGGGGAGTCTCTCATGACCCTCGTCACCAGACCTCCACACTTGGAGCAGATTGGTGCACGGACAGAGAGAGGGCTCTTCCCAGCCCCTGCCCCTCGGTGACCCTTCAGGGATGAGGGGCTGATGTTTGCAGTCAGCAAAGGATGCCGAGTCTCAGATCTCATGCCAGGACACCTGTCCCCTGGCAGCAACTCTGCAGAGTGACCTTGCTAGGAAGTAGATGCACAGATTCACACGGATTCCCGGCAGCCCAAACAGCCTCTGAGTAGAGGGCTTCCCCCCTTCAGCTTGTGAGGGAAGTTGACTCCAGAGAAAGCAGAGAAGTGATGAAAAATAAGGGAAGGGATTGGGGCAGGGACCTAGCTGAGCGACCATAAAGGAGTCTTTGGGCCTCAGCTGTAAAATGAGGAGGATGGACCAGATGATTCCCAAGTCCTTTCTATCCTTGATAGCCTGTGATTCTGGCACCTTCCAGAGAATTTTAGAAAGGTTGCCATTTTCCTGTTTTTCAGACTATTTGATCCTCTTGGAATTTACTTCCCAGTGGCGAAATAAAACAGTCTTCTTGGGGACACAATCTCCACTCAAATCACAAGGGCAGCATCTGGGTTGGATTGTCATCGGGGTCATAGTTAGGGGGAACAAAGTGATTAATGATGAAATAAACATTAAACATTAAACACCCACTACGCATTTTGTTCGTTAGCTGAGTGGAGGACCAAAGAAGTAGAAGCTTGAGTTCTGGCCAAGAATGTTCTCATATATATTTGGAGAAATATGACATACATTAGTAAAGAAGAAAGCGGTATATAATTGCACAATAAAATGTTGTGTTAATAATTGTTGTCATCTCGCAGTGCTGAACAGTTTTAAAAATGGCTGCATTTTTTTCCTTATAAATCTACGAAGTAAGAAATCATTTAGAATGTTTTTGGCTATAAATAATAGAAAAACCCTGATTTCACTGGTTTAAGCAGTCAAAAATCTATTCTCTCACTTAACGGGAACTCTGAAGGTAGCGCACGCCAGAGATGGTCAACTCGGAGGCTGACTGCAGCCACGGACCCAGGTCATTGCTAGATTTTCTCTCTGCTGTCCTTGCTGGCCTTGTCCTCAGAGTTGCAACCACCACGGTTTCAAGACAGCTGCCGCACTCCAGGGCACCACAACCCCACAGATGCCCAGGGGCGGAAAAGAGGAGCCCTTTGTTTTATAAATCTATGTCTGTATCCATACAGACATACAGTGTATTTCTGCATAGTCTTCACACTTGCGATTAGGGGAGGACCCCACCCAGAGACCCTTCAGCAGGCTGCGCCTCAACCTGTCATAGCAAAAGGAGTCACCATCCTTGGCTGGTGACTCCACCTGCTTTGGTCCCTGCAGGGCACAGGACTGGAAGGAGGGTGGATATCAATCCCTTAATTCTATAAGGAGAAAGAGGAGGCACATAGCTATGAAGAGAAACAAATAATTGTTTCCATTTTCTGCTTTAAGAAGCCGAGGTTTCAGGAATTTAAGTAACTTGTGCAAAGTCATACAACTTGTAAGCAGTAGAGTTGGGGTTCCAAACAGAGCTCACGCCCTGGCACATTCTAGATCAGGTCCAACACTGCCTTCCCCTGCAGCCCTCTCTGCCTTCCTGACCCCGTGTCCAGGCCTGTTGTCCCTCTGGGACCACAAGGCTCCTCTGTGCCCACCAAGACTGAAATGCACATCAGGTTTCTGCTCTCCCTGCCTCCTCCAGAGCAGGGACTGGGTCTCATTCATTGTTCTTTTCTCCTCCTCCCTGCCCCCAACCCCATGCTTATTCGCTTTTTTTTTTTATTATTTCAGCATTATATGGGGGTACAGATGTTTAGGTTACGTGTGTTGCCCTTGCCCCCCAACCCCCCCTCCCCCCCTCAGTTCAAGTTTCAAATATGTCCATCCTTTGCGTGGTGCACATTGCACTCTTTGTGTATGCATATACCCGTCCCCTCCTCCCTCCTCCCCCCTCCCCCCTGCCCCCTGCCCAACATCCAATAGATGTTATTCTCATATGTGCAC
>CAUYSK010003636.1:0-10236 GCA_963575035.1 Avahi laniger | reverse complement strand
AAATTTCCTCCTTCATTGTAACCATCATATCCTCCTCCACCACCGCCATATCCACCACCTTGGTTTCCATATCCTGGTCCTCCACCATAGCCCCCTCTACTACTATAACCAGGACCGCCTCCATAGTTGCCACCATCACCTGCTCCATAACTACCTCTGCTGCCACCGCCTCCACCACCATAGCCTCCTCTTCCACCAAAGTTTCCACCACGGCCAAAATTACCTCCACCACCTCCAGAGTTTCCTCCACGACCCATAAAGTTGCCAGATCCACCTCCCCGACCTCTTTGCGATCCAGCAGACTGCATCTCTTGTTTAGAAAGGGCCTTTTTCACTTCACAATTATGCCCATTAATAGTGTGGTATTTCTGAACAACAATTTTATCAACAGTATCATGATCATCAAAAGTTACAAAAGCAAATCCTCTCTTTTTTCCACTCTGCCTGTCTTCCATAACTTCTATGGTTTCAATCTTGCCATACTTTTCAAAGTAGTCTCTCAAATTATATTCTTCTGTATCTTCTTTTATACCACCAACAAAAATTTTCTTCACTGTTAGATGGGCACCAGGCTTTACAGAATCCTCTCTAGAAACAGCTCTCTTTGGTTCCACAACACGCCCATCAACCTTGTGTGGTCGAGCACACATTGCTGCATCCACCTCTTCGACACAAGAGTAAGTCACAAAACCAAAGCCCCTAGAACGTTTCGTTTGGGGGTCTCTCATTACCTACGAGACAAAAATTTTTAAAGTACTGAAACACTTCCACAGGTCCTCTACAGCCCCTTCCTAAGAAATTTTCTGTTCCCTTAGTAACTTACCACACAATCTGTGAGTGTGCCCCATTTCTCAAAATGTTCTCTTAAACTATCATCTGTAGTTTCAAAGCTCAGGCCACCAATAAACAGTTTTCTCAACTGCTCTGGTTCCTTTGGATCATGGCCCTGAGAAAAAGATCCAATACATTTTAATTATTTCTTATAGTGGATGAATCTCTAAGAAAGACCCACAAACCTCAACCTATTACAAATAATAAAATCAATATCAAATTCCTGTAACATTAACACTTTGTCCAGTTAAAAATTTGACTAGGTATATGGACTGTTACATTAAAGGAACTAAATGGTGCCAAGGAAACCTATAACCAGCCTCTCAAATGTCAACCTCACATCAGCTACACTGAAATACAAGACAACTCCGTAATCAAAAATCCCTTCATTTTTAAGCTGCAACTAAAAGTGTGGATTATTTTAGAAGTTGCTAATGTGTTGGAGAAGCAATGTTCCATCCACGCCACTTCAAGTCTTCTCATTTTACATCCCAAGTGTTTAATTTTAAAAACACAAAACTGTGATGAAATACAACTTAGAAGTTTCAAGTGGCAAATTCAGAGAAAGTTATCGATTTCAAGCAAATTAATGTTAAAATAGTCCTAAGCTAAAGCATCCTTCCCCACCCCTAAAAGAAAAAAAAGTCCACCACTTATTAGCCTTCTGTAACCAATGTTTTTACGTGCTACAAAACCAACACAATTTTAGAGTTACAACAATTTGGCAAGTAGGACCTACATTAGGTATAGCATATACTGCCTGACCAGAAAAGAACAGAGCACAAAAATCAGAAATTGAAATTTTTTTCAAAAAATTAAGATGTGACCTGAAATTGTTTTATACTTTAGTCAAAAGCTTTTTAACAAATTACATGAACTGTCATTTAATGCATGCATTAAGATTTGGCTCATCCAAAGTCCTTAGATAAAGGGGCTCACATTTACATTCTAACGTCTTCCTGTGTCTTCTAGAAGTAGAGATGTTAAGGCATTTAAGGTGAAGAGACTGTCACTTGCTAGAAAAAAATGTTAAATGATTAACAGTCTAAAGCATTAATTCACTTAGTTTCATCTTTTCAAGTACTGGATAAAGGCATTTGATTGACAACCCACAAAGTAACTGTGGTTGCAGTCCTCTAAAGCAAAAATCCAGAAAACTACAACCAGAGCCGACCCAAAGAGTGGGAAAAAAGATCAAAAAAATATAAGTTCTTACTTAACATCTACACTCAAATTCTGAAATACTAAGTACCTCACCCACATGACGATTTGAGAAGTATAATTCTAAGTACTTTAGCAAGAATAACAGATTAGAAAGTATTTTAAAGCAGCAAACTTTTGAGAAATCTCGTATTTCCAACTGGATGCTGAGGAAAAAAAGAACAGGCCAGAGAATTAATGAATTCTCGTCGCTGAAGAGATCTGTAAAGGCCTAGAAACCCATCGGCAGAACTTCAACGCCCCGGGCTTCGAGGCCATTTGCAGCATTTTCTGCCGGGCCGCCTCCACCCTCTTTCCTCCAATCCTAGGCTCTCTCCCGGCGGCGGAGCGAGGCGGCGGCCATTGCGGGCCAATGCGCCATTTCGTAACGCGGCAGCGGATCAGTGTCAATGTGGCCGCCGCCCGCCTGCTCGCTCGCCCGGATGTGCCTGCTCGTCCCCTCCCCTCCCCCACCGCCTCCTCCCAACCGCTCCCGCCGAGGCCCGCCATGCCGCTCTCGGCCTCGCTTCTGAGGCCGCGCAACCGGCGAGCCAGCGCCCCTCTCGAAGCCTCCCCAGCCACGCCGCGCCTCCAAGGGGCCGCCTGGGCAGCCGAAGGTGAAGGCGAGACGGGCGAGGAACCCCGAGGAGGCCTCCGAGGCCCGCTCCCCCTCCCCCCCACCGCCCGTCTGAACGCAGAGCGCGGGACGGCCAACCCAGTCCACCCGGCCTCCCCGCTCCCACCGAGCCAGGCCCCCCAAGCCGGCCACTGCCCATCAACCCCCCGCTCTCCCCCTAATACCTCCTCCCCCCGGCGGCGGCGGCGACGGCCGGAGTCGGGCTGGGGGCGACCGGGCGGCGGTTTTACCTCCATTTTGAGACCGGACTCGCCTCTTCCAACTCGAGTTCAATATGGGACCGAGAGGAAGAGGCGGGGCCAGTCGTCACGTGACGCGTTTTCCGCGCGCCGCCGGCGTGGTGGGGGAGGGGCGAGCTGGAAAAGGGGCGGGGCCCAGCGGGCGCGAAGAGGGACTGGACGAGCAGGTTGGCGGGCGGAGAGCGGAGGCGCGGCAGGCTGCGGGAGCGCGCGCGTCTCGCCAACTTCCAGTGCAGCACCGCCCTTGCCGCCGTTCGCGCCGGGGTGGCTGACGCGACGCCAACTCGGGCTCGACCAATGGTGAGCGACCACGTCGGGAAAACGCCTCGTGACCGCGCGTCACCGGAGAGAAAGGCCTTTCCCTTTCTTCTCTCGCCTATTCCCCTCCCCCACGCAAACCTTTAGGTCTCCATTTCCGAATTCATTCCATTCTGGTGCTTAAAATAAAACCACACTTTCCTTTCTTGTAATTTAAGATTGCAAGAAAGCCCTCTGGGCCCCTCGGATCACCTCTCCCGTTTTCAAATGCCAGGGACCGGTGTGTGACTGTGGCGCCCACCTGAGAGGGCACGTACTGGAAATCCCTGCGACACCGACATGTGTGAATCATGGGCGCCTTGGATGGGCCTCAAAACGCGGCCGACATACTGAATTGTTACCCTTAACGACCTGAGGCAGGACTGGTGGAGGTCAGTTCATTAGGTACTCACTGATCTCCAGAAATAAATATTACATATCGGTACTATTTCTAATGCTCTTCTTTCTTGTTAGTGTGGAAAGCTGCTGCAACATCTGTTTGGCGGACAGAATTTAAGGAATCGAATGACTTATAAGTGTTTTTAAAAAGCGGGGTCGCCGGCTTTTCTGAAGGTAGTGAGTTATCTCACTTGATTGTACACGGTTACAGATTGAACTCCTTGTTCTACTACTTTACCCTCTTCTCGCTATTGCATTTGACTAGTCTAAAAAAAAATTTTTTTAAAAAAAGCAGGGTCGCCAGGTATTTCTGCCTGTTCGCGAGTGACTTTAATGTGATCACCTGTGTCCAATTGTGAAGTATAATGAACTAGATGAATCAGTTAAAAACTAGAGATCTAATCCTTTCTCGGCCTAGTCAAGTGATTTGAAATCATTTCACCTTACAGGGCTTTAGTTTTAGCTTTTCAAATGAAAATAGGGATGGCATTGGGTGATCTTCCTGCACCCATGACAGCCATAAATAATCTACGGATCCATATTTAAACTAAGTTATAAAAATAACCACAATTGACACGTCTCCCTTCACTGCTAGAATATGTTTTATATTTTATTTAGCAATCCATTCGACCAACTCCTTTAGAATTGAACTCACTCTATCTTGGAAAGATTAGAAATCCTGTCAGTTATATAGTAAATTGTTTGAAAAAAGTTTGTGTTAACAAATGGGGAGTAGTCATCTTGGAGTTTGGAAAAGGGGAATACAAAGTAAGAATTTGTTAGGTAGGGTTTTTATACAAGAAAAATAAAGTGAATTTTAAGCCTTAAAAAAAATAAATATTTATTGATATTTATCTCCCATTGCCCAGGAGAAAATTTTGGAAACATGAACAAAGGGTACTCTGTTATGAGGCAGAAACCAGTTATCAGGCCTTAAGGTAATTCGGTTGAGATAATGTTCAAACTAGCCTCCTCTTGTTGCTCTGATTCCATTATCACAAGCAAACTTTTATTTATGAATTCTGCTTATCAAGTACTCCTGATAGCCAGCAACAGACTTGAGACATTGGAAAAATTTATAGCCTTAGTGTCTTGTTAATATCAAGATTTTTTGTGAATCCGATAACTATGAAATAGTCCTGACAAACTTGATCAATTCTGGGTACATACAAAAACGTAAAAGTTAAAGACTTTAGAGGGGAAAAAAAGACTTTAGGAAAATGGTATTCACACCAAGTTACCCTATGAAACCTTGCAAGTGTGTTAAAGAAGAATGATCACCTGGCTTCACTTTGGAGCATGTTTGTCTAGGTGTTTTCTAAACAAGTTATTCTAATCAATGACTTTTGGTCTTATTCTTTCTTCTTTGAATTGTATTAAATTTTTATGTTAATTTGAGAAATAGCATGGGATAGGATATTGAGTCCTTCCATCCAGGCACATGATACATCAGTCCATTCATTCACATCTTTTTGTCTTTCAATAAAATGTGGATTCCTCCCTTTGGATTCATCCAGGTTTGTTGTTCATCCTGACTATATGTGGTTTTTAGATGTTAGCTATTTTTTATGCTTTTGTCTAAGTTTATCCTCCAGCTCTGTGGCCTTGTGGTACCTCATATTATTAATAACATCTCTGCTCCATTCCTTGACCTTGTAGGACATAGACTTGAGCATGGGCTGCCGTCTACACTTGTATCCCTGACTGTCTTTAAAATAAGAGAAAGAGAATATATGGGGATTGGGCAGGAGGGAAAGGAGGTGGGAGGGATGGGTGACAGACAGACTTTATAATTATATCAGGACATCTCAACTTCTTTCATGGCATAACATACAGAAAACGATAATTTTTGTGCAGTCCACTAGGGTAAACTAGAAGAGATTTGGAGGCATCTAAATGATGGTTAAAAAATTCATAACATTTTCTAAAGTACATAATTTTGATAAAAATAAAACTACAAAGTATTAGGGAAGATGTTAAACATTAGATTTGCATAAAACTTTACAAATTTTCCATGTTTTTTAATGATCAACTTGAACTTGTTCCTGTGAATATATTTTGATAAATTAGGTTTTATGTTTGAAATGGCTTTATGCAGTTTCTGATCTAGACTTTTTAATGGTGAACTCCTCATGTTCTAAATAGTCATTATCACTGAGGGACTCTGATTCACGTAAGTGGGTGATAAAATATTTAAAACCATTTTATACAGCCATTCAAAATTTACGTTGTAATTATATTTAAAGAATCTAACAACTCTTCCTTTTCTTTTATTGACAAATGTAATGTTGTAATTTCATGTGATAATGCAAATGGATTTCAAACCCAATAATACATTTTTATATCAAGATTTCCACATTGAAACTCTAGCTTTTGGAACATGCACTGTCAACAGCTAGCCTGGATGCCATAAAGGGCACTGGCTGCAAAGGGATGGTAACTGCTGTGTGTTAAGACCGATATTAAGGGCACTGCATGGAGCTAAGCCCACCAGAAACCCCACTCTGCCCAGGTTCCTCTGTCACTCCTTAACAGACTACCCCTGAGGCTGTGTGCTGTATGCCTTGGGCACCTGGATCACAAACTCTCATGTATTGGCTCCAGGGTCTCTGATTCTTAATAGGCAGTGGGGTACTTTGCATGTAATTGCCCACATGGCAGGCTTGTATTTGGCTTTGCCCAGACGGCAGAACTGTTACATCCTTGCTGCTTGTTTGGCACACACTCCAGACCACTCTGCACTGGCTGCCTGAGGAACCCTAATAAGGCTGCTCATGACAAGATGTACTGGCCCAAAGGGCTCCAGCAGCCCTACCCCCTCTTTTCTCAATACAGAAAAGGTCCATTTCTCACTGCTATTCAGGACACTAGCATTCCAAGAGCTGCCAGTGGGAAGCACTGTCTGGATTGTGTGCTTCATTACATCAATAACGAAGCTGTTTTGCAGAATTAGGAGTTGATTTTTCCAAGATTAAGCAAATTATGGTGGAGTTAGAACTGAAAGAAAGAGAATGGAAATTGAATGAAAATATTTTGGACTGGAAGAAGGTAATTCTTAGGAGGGAGGAATTATAATAAACTATAAGCTTTGTTATATGCTACTATTTTCAGAATATGCCAATAGCTTTATTTTCGAAAATCTTAGTTTTTAAATAAGTATGTAAAGTAAAACACAAGACAAAATAAAAATCTCCCCCTGCCCAAATCTTGTTATACAGATTTGACCAGAGTCAACAATTTAGTATATATCCTTTTACATTTTCTTCTTGGCCTAATCAATTCTTTAAGTATATATGAAACAAACATATTTGTTTAATTTTTGCAAACATAGTCTAACTAGCCAGACTGATCTGAAATTTCCTTTCCTCCCCATTTAACAAAGGCATTTATTGAACTCTTATTATTTAATATGTGCCAGGCAATGCTAGGTATTGGAAATTCATCATAGTCACATTATTGAATACTCACCATGTACCTTGTAATGGGCTAACTACCTTATGTTTCTGATCTTGTTTAATTCTCCTAACTACCTTAGGTAGGAGGAAAGTTCTATTATTTTATTTTATTTTATTTTATTTTATTTTTATTTTTTTTTTTTTTTTTGAGACAAAGTTTCACTCTCTTGCCTGGGCTAGAGTACCTTGGCGTCAGCCTAGCTCACAGCAACCTCAAACTCCTGGGCTCAAGCAATCCTCCTGCCTCAGCCTCCCAGGTAGCTGGGAGTACATGCATGTGCCACCATGCCTGGCTAATTTTTTCTATTTTTCAGTTGTTTGGCTAATTTCTTTCTATTTTTGGTAGAGATGGGGGTCTCACTCTTGCTCAGGCTGGTCTTGAACTCCTGAGCTCAAAGCAATCCTCCCGCCTTGGCCTCCCAGAGTGCTAGGATTACAGGTGTGAGTCACCTCACTGGCCTATTCTTGTTTTTTAGATAAATAGCCTAAGGCTTAAGTAAGTTGAATAAATTGACAAATATGGGCCCTATGACTAAGATGCTGAAGTGGAATGTCATAGATGTATTTACATTTTAATATTCTTGAGGGTAACAACCTTTTTAAGAAAGATTTTCTATCACATACCTATCTTGTTCACTACATTTTTAATGTGTTTCCAGGGACTACAACAGGGCCTGCCTCTGTATTAGGCAATTCATTTATTTATTATAGAATGAAATATTTTGTGTCCCCTTCAGTGCCCTGTAGGACCTATTGCATAATTTGTGGGGCTTATTGCAAAATAAAGAGCATGGCTCCGTGTTCAAAAATAATTAAGAATTTCAAGACAGTAACATCAGAGCATTAAGCCAACCCAGGACCCTTCTGAGTGCAGGGTCCTATGTGACTGCAGAGGTCATGTACTCAGGAAGCCAGCTGGTGCTCAGTGCAGTGCCCTGTCTAGAGCAGGCTCTTGGTCTCTTTGGAGCAATTTATTCATTTGCCATCTTATGATTTACCTCCATTTCCTCATCAGCCACTCGTGGCTTGAGTGTTCATAATCTAGTTTCTGCTAAAGACTATGGAAATTCTCCAGTGTCACAAATGATTATTTAACTATCAAGTTAATTTTCCTATTCTTAACGTTAATCCTACCTAAACCAGGGATTCACATTACTGCTTATCCCTCTTTTTGACCTTTTCCTCCTTTGTCTTTATTAGGGACGTTGATTCTTCCCTTCAGTGCTGTTTCTGCTTCCTTCTGGATCCTTCCCTCTTTTATTTCCTTCCCCCTCTGTTTCCATAAGTTTTTGTAACATAAGGTATGAAACCTCCTGAGGGACTTTGTGAAAGGCACCCATTGTTCTCTGAGGAGTGGCCACTTTTCCTGGGGAATTTGTACATGCCTTCCAGGAGGCTAAAGTCATGGTCAAGTCTGATTAGTGTATTGAGATTATGAGATATATCACTCCCTCCTCCCAACACACACACACCTTGTGGGTGGGCGACTTAGAGCTTAAGGAAGTAATTTGATACAAGAAGTATGGGTGAGTCATTGACAATGATTATGCTCTCTTTCAGACAAGTCTCAATGTGGAAGTCTGAAAAGGCTAAAATCTTTTTATTAGGTCCTTTACATATGACTTCCATGTAAAACTTTAATTACATAAATTAGTTATGCTTTTCTCTTACTAACTTGTCTTTTGTTATAGGAGTGTCACCTGTGACCTCTACAGTGGACACTCCTGTAACAGGGTGAGGAAAAGGTATCACACCTTTCTGCCCCTACATAAGGAAGAAGGTAGTCTGATTGAAATAAATGACACTAACATCTGAATCGACTGAGAGACCTTTCATCCTGTTAGGGGTATTTTCCCCTATATATTTATTATAGAATATTTTTAAAATACAGAAATATTTTTAAATTTCAGAAAAGCTGAAAGAATTGTATAGAAATCACCTTTATACCCACCAACTAGATTCAACAATTGACAATGTGGCATATATGCTTTATCTATCTTTATGGAAATACATTGCAAACATCATGACACTTTTACCTTAATACTTTAGCCTGCATAACCTAAATATAAGAACATTCTCTTATATAATCACATTATCATTATCACACCTGAGAAAATTAATATTTTTCTAATATTGTCTGATATCCATTCCATACCCCAAATTTCCTTTATAACTGATTAATCTAGGACTCAAACAAGGGTTACACATAGAATGTGTTATCTCTTTAGTCCTTTTTAACCTAGAATAATCCTCTACTTTTTTCCCCATGAAATTGAGCTTTTGAAGAGATCAGAAGGAATGAATTGTAGAATGTTCTACATTTTTTGTTTGTTTGATTATTTTCTCCAGGTGCCATTTAACTTGACTCTCTATCTCCTGCATTTCCTGTACATCACAAGATAGGGCCAAAGACTTGATTAAATTCAGATTAAACATATCTGGCAAGAATATATTAGAGGCATGGATGATGTGTACTTCAGATTGTGTCCCATTAGGAGGCACAGGATATCAGATTGTCTCACTTTTTGTGATGCTAAATTTAATCCTTTAATCACTTAGTTAAGGTGGTGATTGCCACATCTCTCTTGGTAAAGGCCTCCTTTGTAATTAGAAAGTAATCTATGAGGCGTTATTAATATTTTGGTCCCGTGCAAATATCCGACCCCAAAATAATCTTTCCCGTTATGTGTTAACATCATTTATCATTCTTGACCGAATTATTTCGTTGGGGATGGCAGAATGGTGACTTTTTTAATTGTATCATTTCTTCTACATTTATTAGCTAGCATTTGTTTGTAAAAACATTCTCAATATGGACAAACCAGAGAAATAAACAGCTTTCCCTCACCAAAGGAATGAGCTACAGTTCCACCTTAAAAGGCAGGGTAAATGCTATAATTACCAATTTTCATACTAAGCAGTGTAATAATCATCTTCAGTAGTGGCAAATTCTGTCTCTCTGGGTATCAGAATGGATTCATGGGTTTTTAATTAATGTTTTATAATGAATTGCAGTCATTCCAGGTACATTTGAATCTTATTTTTTTTTTTTTTTTTTGAGACAGAGTCTCACTTTCTTGCCTGGGGCGAGTGCCGTGGCGTCAGCCTAGCTCACAGCAACCTCAAACTCCTGGGCTCAAGCGATCCTACTGCCTCAGCCTCCCAAGTAGCTGGGACT
>CAUYSK010003634.1:0-11768 GCA_963575035.1 Avahi laniger | reverse complement strand
CTAGGCAAAGAATTTATGAAGAAGACCCCAAAGGCAATTACAGCAACAACAAAAATAAATAAATGGGACCTAATCAAATTAAAAAGCTTCTGCACAGCCAAAGAAACTGTCACAAGAGCAAACAGGCAACCCACAGAATGGGAAAAAATTTTCACGTGCTACAAATCCGACAGAGGGCTGATAACCAGAATCTATTTAGAACTCAGAAAAATCAGCAAGAAAAAATCGAACAGCCCTATCAAAAAGTGGGCAAAGGAGATGAACAGAAACTTTGCAAAAGAAGACAGAATAATGGTGCAAAAACATATGAAAAAATACTCAACATCTCTAATCATCAGGGAAATGCAAATCAAAACCACAATGAGATATCACCCATCTCCAGTGAGACTGGCCTTTATCAAAAAGACCCAAAACAACAAATGTTGGCGTGGATGCGGAGAGGTAGGAACACTCATACACTGCTGGTGGGACTGCAAATTAGTGCAACCTCTGTGAAAAGCAATATGGAGGTAACTTAAAGAGACACAAATAGAACTACCATTTGACCGAGCAATCCCATTACTGGGCATCTACCCAAAGGAACAAAAGTCGCTCTATGAAAAAGACACCTGCACTCGAATGTGCATAGCAGCACAATTCACAATTGCAAAGATGTGGAAACAACCCAGGTGTCCATCAATACATGAGTGGATTAATAAACTGTGGTATATGTATACCATGGAATACTATTCAGCTTTAAGAAACAATGGTGATATAGCACCTCTTATATACTCCTGGAAAGGGCTGGAACACATTCAACTAAGCGAGGTATCCCAAGAATGGAAAAACAAGCACCACATGTACTCACCATCAAATTGGTATTAACCGATCAACACATAAGTGCACATATAAGAATAACATCTATTCGATGTTGGGCAGGGGGGAGGGTTGAGGAGGGAGGAGGGGACGGGTATATGCATACACAAAGAGTGCAATGCGCACCATGCAATAGGATGGACATATTTGAAACTTGGACTGAGGGGGCGGAGGGGGGGCAAGGGCAACACACGTAACCTAAACATCTGTACCCCCATATTATGCTGAAATAAAAAAAAAATCAAATCACTGTGCCTTTTACCAGAATGAGTATCTTTAAAAAAAAAAAAAAACTCGTCATTGTAATATACAGTCATTAAACCAGGAATCTTTCCACACATAATTTTTTTGAAACTATAATTTTATAGAAAATATTGATCTTATAGACTATGTGTCTGTGATCTGAAGAAATAACTATTAAAGGAAAAGCATTCACTTTAAGGCACGGACCAGCCAGCCCCTTTATTCTCTGTAAACTCACCATAGTGTAGAGCAATGATGTATAAGAATTCTAAAAGGATTTTAAAAACTATATACCCACTCACATATTTTTAAGTTTACTTCTAAATTGTTTCATTATAATTTTAAGTAGTTGAAAAAGATGTAATTTCCAACATATTGCAGATGTCAACATTTTACAATTAAAGTAATTCCTTTATTTATTAATTAGTTTATATATACTAGACTATAAATATCTTAGCTACATGGTACCAACCTCATTGATTATAAATATACACAAACAAGCTCTTCATTTAGCAGTGGGAAATTTTATTAATATGTCATTCTTTTTTTCCTTGAACTTAAATTTCTATTCCACTAACCCATAGAATTTGATAAAAATTCAATGTATTTCTATGTTTGAATTACTTATACTTTTATTGCTAAACTAATAATATTTCTGCAAAAAGAATGTAACAAGTTTCAAAAAATATATTTCATTTTCAAAATTTTCTGTGAACACAAGATTCCAGGGTTAATGTTTACTTCTGGCTTGAGTTATCATTACAATTATTAACATATAGTTGATCACTGCCTAATTGTAAGAATATATTTGATAAACATCAAAGGATATTTGATTATAAATGCACGGACCAGCTTAAATAGGTTTTATTGAAAAACCACATTTATGAATTCATGAATAAATATTATTTACTGAAAGATTCACTGATTCAAGATGCGCCCTGATTCTACCTGCAAAGATTTTGTTTTAGAAATTATGGAATGGAGCCTGAGAAGCAAAATTTAAAAGGGAATAAAGTTACTCATGGGGTTCAGATTACAGCCATGTTTGAAACCACTTCTGTAATATTTCCCTTTCCTTAATGAAGTAGTTTTGAGACAAAGAGGCAAGCATTATTTACAAAGTAGTGGTCATTTGTAATATTCAGGGTGCTAGTTAAAGATGAACTTTAGAAAAAAATACGTATATCAACCCAATTCCTTTCCCATCTTTCTCTAGTATCACCCATTGTAGATGTTATAATTTTGTCAAACTCACCTGGCTCTTGCTATGCACCACAGACATGTTTCTATTTAATGGAATTTACTGACCTTTAATAAGAATTTTTTATTGGTTTTCATAGTATATTGCTAAAAACTTTGATAGTTTCTTTTGCTCAATTCTGAAACCAAATCCCAAAACAACAGAACATCATTTACAGGAAGATAGATTGGCATTGTTGGTTCTTTCAGCTAGTTAAGAATTCTCATTTGTTACACTGTTCATGTTTCAGAGCAATTTTGTGTATGTGTTGGTAGTTTGTTCTTTTTCTGGAGACAGTAAAGGTCATTTAAGAAGAGCAAATGTGCACCATCTGCTGTTGACATTTTGTACAACACTTTCACTTCATATAATTTGCTCTGGGGCAGGCACTTGAAATGCGTTATTTTTTTAAAAGACTTTTAAATAGCATACTTAGGAAAAGAATGAATCAACAGTTTAAGGTCTCATTAAATGGGAAAAAAGCACAAAATGAATGGAAGGTTTCTTTTAAGATGTAGCATTTTGATTAACCTCATGTGCATAAATTGTTGAAAGAACATATAGAGATAAAAATAGGGAAGAGAGGCATATAAATTAAACTATTTTTTAATACTGTATACTGGGCAACACTTTTTAGTTTTGAGAAAGTGGTTATATATTAAACCAGTAGGCATTCATTTAGTATACTAGTAGAATACAAATTTAAATTGGATTAAACACTCCTGGGCTCAGAAGTGATGATTGATAACTCTTTGTTATATATACTTAAGAAGCTTTTATAAGTTTGTGTGTGTGTATGTATTTATAAAAGTATATGTAAGCATGTACATGTATTTTATATACATATATGTATGCACATATGCATATATACACACATATATTTAAAATGTGAACCTTCATTTCTAAACAAAAATCAAATCGAATCTTCAACTCTTTAATGATGAACTCATATATTGATCATGAATAATTTCTATCTCATAGAATTCTGGAATTTGGAATTGTGGTTACCACGACTGTCACTACCCTAATTATGGATATTTAGTTTACCTCTAGTTCTTTACTATACAAAGAGTATTGTAGTAATTATCTTTGTATGTACTTTTTCCATAAGAATATTGCAGTTGATTAGGATCTTTGAAGTGTAATTGCTGTCTCAAAGGATATGCGTGTTTAGGTTCTGCTCTGCTAAAACCAAAAGGTTGAATCAGTTTATCTTCCACAGGTATTTAAGAGTGGATGCTTTCATTCATGGCATTTTTAAATTCAGAAAATGAATTATGTAATGGTATTACATGATCATGAAGAGTGAAGGAGCTTTTTAAGTCACTCTACCTTCACTATTTTAGAAATGAAGAAGCTAGTACCCCAAAATATAATGATTTATCAAAAGCTATGGTTGATGAGTCAAAATTCAGACATGAACACATACCTCCTTACCGAAAGTTCATTGTACTTTTCAGCAGGGCATTTTCAGCTTGTCCCAAATAAAAAAAGTGGCAATCTTATTTTACTATGTCCCTCTTGGGGGGAGGTGAGGGAGGCATTGCAAACAACTCTTATGTTCACTGTGTATGTTGCAGCAGAATGTTAACTATAAAATACTAAAAGCAGCAATAAATAATTTTTCAAAAACACAAAGAGATATTCTGAATATTACTTTGTAAACCATTTAGTATGTAATAACTTGCCAGAAATTTATTATATCTAACCCAAATTTAGTTTCCTGTTTATTATAAAAAATGTATATCATATTTGAAGCTGTTAAGTTTAAGCATTATGCAAAGGGAGAAAGAAAGGTTGAACTTTATGTGGCCTTTTTAGTAGAGAATTAGTACTCTGGGATTGGGTGAAATTGAGACTGTGTGTTTATTTTGCTGGCTTGTAGTGTTTTCAAAGCAATGCAAATTAAAAATACCTAGGTTTGGTCCCTCTCACATTGGCTCTTATGTCCGTGGATCAAGTCACTCAGATTTTCTGGATCTGTAATACAAAGAGTGAATGAGATCAAATGGAGAGAATAAATTCTCATTATATGAGATCCCACACTTCAAATCTACTGGAAAAGCAAATATTGATAGACTAGGAAAATATACTCAAATATATCGAACATTTGTCAAGCTAGTTGCCAGCATCAACCCCCAAACATCATTTTCTGCTTATCTCTGAGCCTATCTCCACCCATCTCATCAAAGTTTTTGTAGAAAAAGCTCCAGATAATTGTTAGATTGCAGCAATCTAATGCAAACTTAGTACAAGTGCATTGCAAAGAATAATTGTATATCTTGGAAAAAGTTTTAGGATTTTGTTAAATTAGTGAAAGTGACATTGGGAACTCCTCAAGTCACACAAAGAAAAGATATCATAGTGCTAAATTAGTTAAAAATTGTAATGAAAATGTAAGAACAAAACAAAAACTGCATGATATCCTTGGTGCTTTCAAAATAATGATTTGCTTATCAAGTATTTAAAAGAGGCTTTTAGAAAATTTGGAAATCTCGCAGAAATAACTCTATAATTGCCCTGTCAAAGGCAAGCAAGAAAATAATGATATCTTATTGCCATAATGCAGTGTTGTCAGAGAATTTGTATGAAGAAACAAATGACTCATTCTCTTCTCATTTTAATGAGAGTCACACTATGGTTTTAGTAGTAATTCAAATTTTATTAAGTATAAGATCATTTGTTTTCATATTTCTTTCTTATTTTATTCCTTCTGCTCATTTTGGATTCCATTATTTCTTCTTTTACTAATTTTTTAAAGTAGAATCTTAGATCATTGATTTTAGACCTTTATTTTCTAATAAAAGTGTTTAATACTACAAATTTTCCTCTAAACTCTACTTTAGTTACATCTTACAAATTGTGGTATGTTTTGTTTTCATTTTTATCCTGTTAAAAGTATTTTTAGTTTCCCATGTAATTTTTTGTTCTTTGACCCATGGGTTATTTATAAGTATATTGTTTTAAGAATTCTTCTTTTCCCCCCTCCCAAAACCCATTTTACCAGAAAGGCATATAAGCTTCCAAATCTCATTGGGGAGTTGAATCTTCATTCTTGAGATTCCCATGTATGCATGTATACATGTAAAATAAATTTGTATGTCTTTTTCTCTAAAAAAAAGCATGTGGTTTAATTTCCAAATATGTAAGAATTTTCCAGATATCTTTTTGTTCTTGATTTCTAGTTCAACTGGAATTTGATCTAAAAACATACTCCTTGTGATTTTAATTAGTTAAAATTTATTGATACCTGTTTTATTGCCCAGAATATGATCCATCTTGCTGAATTTTCCACAAGCAAGTGAAATGATTCTGTTAAAATATTCCATAATTATTGGGTAGAGCATTCTGTAAATGTCAGTTAGTTCCAGTTGGTTGATAGTGATGTTCAAGTATTCAGTACACTTACTGAATTTCTGTCTATTTGTTGTATTAATTACTGAGAGAGGAGTGTTGAAATAATCAAATAATCAACTATAATTCTGGATTTATCTGTCTTTGTAGTTCTATCAGTTTTTACTTCATGTATATTGAAGCTTTTTAGTTGTACTGTTAAGACCATTTACATTAATTTAATAAAATATGGTTGAGATTAAATCTAGAAATTTATTGTTGCTTTCTACTTATCTCATTTCTTCTTTGTGGATTTTTTTCTTTCATTTTCTACACTCCTTTGGATTAACTGAATATTTTTTTATGATTGTATTTTTTTCTCCAATATTAGCGTATTTGCCATACCTCTGTATTATTTGTGTGTGCTCTTTTAGTAAATGTTTTTGGCCATTGGTTCCCAAACTGCATTCCTTGGACCAGCATCAATTGAAAACTTGTTAGAAAAGGCACTATATCCAAATCTAGTCACATTCTGAGGTAGTGGGGATTAGGGCTTCAACATACAAATTTGAGAGGGACTCTATTCAGCCAATAGCACTCCTAACTACAGTTCATATTGTCTTGCTCTTTGCATTTCTGGTAATTTTTGATTGAATGCTGTACATTTCTAAGTTTAAATATTAGACACCAAATTTCGATTTATTCCTTTCCATAGTGTTAGACTTGCTCCGGCATGCAATTAGGTTACTTGGGTTCGGTTTGATCTTTTCAAGGTTTTCTATTAAGATTTGTTAGTGCAGTTCCAGAACAGCTTTCAGTCTAAGGCTAATTTTACCGACATCTCCTCTACCCCTTTCAAATAAAGTGATATCTTTTTAAGAATACTACCCATTCCCCTGCTATATTATAGGTCTTGCCATTCCAGTTTCTAGGAATATAAATTATTTGCAGTCCTGTGTTAAACTCTGGTTTTTGTTTGGTCTATTGATTCTTTACCCACATTGACATAGTTTTCTTTCTTACATGAGCAGATCATTAATCTGCCAAAATATTGAGGATACTCCTCTACAGATCTCCAGAGCTGCTCTCTATGGATCCCCCTTCCCTTCCATATTCTGCTCCACAAATTCTAGTGTTTTGGCCTCCATGAACTCCATTCTTTGTCTCCTCAACTCAGTGAACCACCAGTGAGCTTGAGTTCCCCTTCTGTGATGTAGCCTGTCGATTGCCTCTAGATAATCAGCGGAGGCAATTGATGGACTTAGCTCGGTTTTTTTTTCTTTTCTTTTCTTTGTTTTCTTTTCTTTTCTTTTCTTTACTTTTCTTTTCTTTTCCAGAAATCATATTTCTGTGCTGCCTTTTGTCAAGTGTCTGAAAAAACCTGTTTCAAATATTTTGTTTGCTTTTTTAAAGTTCTTCAAAAAAGGATAAATTATCATGGCTGCAAGTAAGTTTTATTTTCATAGTTCTTTATTTCATTTTTCAAGGTAAAAAATTTTAACAAAATAATTTTTTCAGTATTTATTATAAATTTTTGGTACCCATTTAAATGGATTCACTGTCTTTTATTCACCACCTATTATTCTGAGATAATTAAGACATTGTATTTTTCTAAGATGTGAAATGTTAATTATTTTTATATCCTAGGAAAAATTCAATGCAAATCAAACTTTGGAGGAAGATTAATTTGAAATGCTATTCATTTCCTGGGATTTATTTAGTCTATTTTTTAGGAATATGTACTATTTAGCTGCTTAAATTAGATGGTACAGAATAGTAAAAACTGCTTGGCTTTTTTTTTTTTTTTACAATTATTGCAATGTATAAATAAAAAAGAAAATGTGTCCTAATATATTTTTCGTTTCAATGTGGGTATAAATTATTCACTTAAAATTATTCTTTCAAACTGGTAATACCTTTTCTCTTTCTTTATTCATCACTGCTCATGCAAATCCATGTGTGAACTTTAGAAAAATGTATATAAAATATCTAAGAAAAGAAGAATTGACATGGTTCAATGTGGGCTAAACATCTACTCAGATGTCAGTTGTTTAGCAATTCACATTTATCCATCCATTGCTGCTCTTGATATAGTTTCTGGTTTGCCAATGGCATGTACTGAAAATACTAATAAGGCAAACTGATCAATCTCTGATAATAAGCAAATTTGTACTCATAGTTACATTCTTTGAATTATCTTGAATTCTAGCATGAAAAGCATAAGGTAAATACAATACTTTCCTAGTGGTCATTTACATTTGGAAATAATTGGAAAATTTTTTTCAATATGTAAAACAGCAATAAATTTACTTCGTTAATACTTTAAACCATGCTGCTAAAGCATGCTTCTTGTTATGCTCTGCCTAACTTTCCACCTAATTTTCCATTTCCTCCCCTCTCTTTCCAGGAAAACAGTTGGTGTTTTCTGTTGTGGACCCAATTCAATTTCCAAGACTCTTCATAAACTGAGTAACCAAAACAACTCATATGGAACAAGATTTGAATACAATAAAGAATCTTTCAGCTGAAAACCTTTCCCATGAACCAGGAGTCTAAAAAAGGAATGAGTGCAATTTCTAAGACTTTGAAACTCAGCTGAATCAAACAGCTGTGTTGTGTCAAAAAGTAGCAAGGTTGTCATATTTATGATTATTTAAAATGGAAATACAGACAATGTGGCAAGATGACAGATTATATTACATGTTTAATCTGGAAACCAAAGAGGCCCTGGAGAATATTTGATGTGATGATTCTCTTTTCAATTCTCAAATTAAAAGAAAACTATTAGATGCACACTGTTGATTTTTATGGCAGATTTAAGAACTCTCTAGTGAGGAGCTGAACTTGCTAACTCTGAGGCTGATAGCCATGGTCCTCTTTAAATTGTTTTTGGTTGAACCAATGCAAGATTGAACAAAATTAAAAATTCACTGAAACTCAGATTGCATTTTCTATGTTATATATAAACAGAGTAGCTTTAGTTTGGAAAAGCTCCAGGCAAATATATTAAATGTTTAAAAATACAGCATAGGACTCTATTGATACGGGTAGTTTGTGTTAATATCTAATCTTCCTCACCGCTTGTGCTAAACCTCTATGTGTTGTCTGTAGATGATATGCTAATTGAACTATCTGCAGATGTTAATATAGTATCCGTTTTTCTATTTTTCTTTCTTCCTTTTCCTCAAGGGAAATATCCCTCCCTTAGCATGCATTAGACATGATTTAATAGGTCCTTTTAATCTTTCAATTATTTAATCTATTGTTATTGCATAGTAATGAAAATATCATTACTATAAATTATAAAGGGACATAAATGCTAATAAATTTTTTTCCCTTTTTCAGCATTTTGGCTTCTATTTTTTCCCCCACTTTTGCCCAGGAACAGTTTGTTTTAGGTCATAGCCTCTTAAGATGCTTTGTTTAATTTGCACTTTGAGAACAAACGGTATCATGTCATGAATAGGCACTGAGATATAAGATTTCTCTCCCTTGTCCAGCATTGGTTTATGATGGAGAGGTTGACAATGTAGTCACACTACTGAATAGTAAAACCTGTATTTTACTTTCTACAAGAGGAAATACTTCATTAATTATCCAAATTTCAGTTCAGAATCAAGAATATTATTGTTGCACTGTCAGGTATCCTGAGTTTCCATAGGGAATTATGAGGTTTAAAGTCACTGTTGAGACCATGTTGTGGGATCCTATCAGTTTATGTTCCATGCCTATTATAGTCTTGGTTCGGAGGAAAAACCCACATTACTACCTTAAGAATTAAGGTATTCATATAATTGAGTGATTTTGTTTAATGGGTATTTATCAATTGCTGTTAAATGTAACACATTGCTGAAATCAGCAGTGTGACTTGCCTTGTCACATGTAACATGATAGATGCTACGTAATTTTTTGCTATAATTCACCAATAGCAGTCAAGCATGCTACCCCATCCAGCACTGAATGACCATAAGCACATTTACTTGTAGGTATTTCTTTCTGTCCTTGGAATTCGTTATTTTCCCTTATGTGGAAAGAAGGTGAGTCAGAAAAAGTGATGGGAAATGTACAATGCTCCTGCAGACGTAGCTCTGAAGGTATATTTAATAACCAGCACATCTTGGCAACACTTTCTAGGTTAAAAAGAATTTTCATGAAAACACATAACAGAAAGAACTAGTAAAAAGAAGCTTGAGTTAGTCCAGGCTTAATGTGCAACACTGACATTTTACTGATGATAATTCATTTATGCAATTATGTTAGCACACCTAATTTCAATAAACAGAAGATTTTTCAAAAAATAAAGATGATATTTCAGAACAGGTCTGCTATTCTAGATGAGCCTCCCTGCCTACTTTAAGTTCCAGTAGATGTTCAAACGTTAAGTATTAAACACAGATAATTTTTGCTTCTGTAGATTGAAATGAAATTAGGTCTTCATCATGCATGTTTAAGAGAGTTTTGTTTTGAAGGATTCTTTCTGTGGGAATAATTCTTGTCATATAAGTCTTAAATCACTAATTTTAGTGGCAATAAATATTAAAATTGAAATGATGTCCTTGAAATTCCTATAAGCTCACTTTTTCTTTGCAGCAAATAAAGCAGCAACGTGTGTTCACAATATGATGCAAGTTTAAGAAACAGAATCTACTTGTCAAGGATTAGCATTTGAGTGCAAACTAGCATGAGCAGCCTTAGGAATTTGGGTTCCAGGGGTATCTGATTATGGCAAATTACTTCCCTGTTGGACTAAAATTTCTTATTTGTACTAGATCAGTAATTCTTCATCTTTTTGGTATAGTGTATCATTTTGAGAACTTAATTAAAAATGCATATTATGACAGACAACATATTACATACAATTTTGAGGAGCCCACAAATAATCTCTAAAAATAAGGACACCTGTTTAAAAACTTCTGCACAAGATGATTATCGCTATAGGTCTTTCCTACCTATACTATACATTTCTTTTATTTGGTGTTTTTGGAAAAAACTATGAATTTTTTATAGAATTATACTAAGAAATTCACTTTGTGAATAAGAACACTCTCTTTATATGCCCCCAAACAGAGAATCCAATAGGACCTTCCATTGATTTTTAATCTTCTTGGGTCTACTGATTTACACAAGGGAAGTCTATGATGTTTACACATAAATAATACTTAAAAACTCAGATTTATACATACACACTATGTATTAATACATAAATATATTTGGGACTTAATTTCCTTTTTTAAAAATAATTCAGGTTAAAAGTGGACTGCTTGGTAATTCTTTGTTTAGTGACTTAAAAATGTGAATTGGGGGACTGTGATAATAGAGGCACTTAAAGAAATAAAAGCAATGTAGACAAGGCATAAGCTGAATTGATTTCATCTATACAGCCATGTTACTTATAACCCCCCAAATCAGTGCCTACTTGGAGCATTCACAACAAATAGTGGGTTTAAATCACAAGGCATTGTTAAAGAGACTTGCTACAGGCAAATAGGTTGTTTGCATCAGAAGATAATGTTGGCACTGAACAGTGTTTATTATATTAAAGAGAAAAAAATTTAAGGAAAATATTTTTTTCCTTAAAGGTCATTACTCCAACCGAACAGTGAGTTTTCTAAACAAAACCAATGGGACAAAATTTTAAGTTGCTACTCACAATAAGCAGTTCCCTTTCCTTGTGCTAGCTGGGATATTGTCCTATCCAGTTATATTATAGAAATACGAAATACTGAAGTTAGCAACACTCTTATTTTGCAGTTGAGGAAATTGAGGCCCAAAGTTGCTTCAAGTCATCCATTGAGTTTGTAGCCTAATTGAGAGGGAATCTCAACTTTTCAGTCTCTGCTACTGAAAGGCTCCTCTCACCTCCCTATGAAATATACATCTAATGAAACAGCTAGTTGTATTAGTTTGAATCTCCCTTTAAAAACCCTATTTAGGCCGGGCGTGGTGGCTCATGCCTGTAATCCTAGCACTCTGGGAGGCCAAGGCGGGTGGATCGCTCAAGGTCAGGAGTTCGAGACCAGCCTGAGCAAGAGCGAGACCCCGTCTCTACTAAAAAATAGAAAGAAATGATCTGGACAACTAAAAATATATATATAGA
>CAUYSK010003630.1:0-38638 GCA_963575035.1 Avahi laniger | reverse complement strand
CAAAAAAAAATTAGTAGAGGATGATGAAGGATATATTGCTGAACAATCCACCAGATGAAACAAAACAGCTATTTCATAATGTCTACTCAAAGAGTAAGCATGCTAGCTTTAAAGCAGTGAAAATAATACACAATTCTCTGTTTAACTGTCCTTTCCAACTCAACTCCTACTCATCTCCAAGGTTTGAAAAGGCTCTGATCCTTTCTCCTCCCCATATCTTGGTGAGGTCCAACACCCAGGCAGTTTTGCTGCCATCCTTTGGCATGGTGGAGGCTGCAGGGGTCAGAGGAGCTCAGGCTGTCGCTGAGCTGAGATCGTGTCTTTTCTTATCTTCCTACCCTGAGAGTCACATAGCATCGACTTCCCTCTGGGATCCCACTCCTAAGATATGTTTTGCAATCAGAATCTAGTTGATTCTTCTATTTATCTGATATCTAGATAACTAAACCTACCTTTGTTTCTTTGTTTCAATACTTGCAATATTCATGATGAGTGGTTATGTTTGTTAGGGATTTTTGAGTTAATGATGATCAATTATTTCTCTCTTCTCCACCCCAGAACTTACACAGCTAGACACTAAAGTCAGAAGCAATGCTGTCCTGTAACATCTGAGATGTGTTCACACGGAGTCCAGGCCTCTCTGTCCTCTGAGGTCCATGCATGAAATACTCTATCCTAAATCTAACAGCTTTTCATTTATAATTTAGCCGTGGCTCATCACATACCTCAGAGGAATGCTATGAAATTTAATGAGATCAGACTGAAAGGATACTATGAGCTTCTTGGAAGACAGTCAATAAATAGTGCACTAAATATTAGAATGATCACCTGAGTTTACACTTATAAATAACAAATTAAAAAAAAAAAAGCATTGACAGTCAGCTTCAAAATCAGAAGTCACTAAACCACACTAAAAAATCCTTCCTTTTATACTTTGCTATCCATATTTATACACCAAAATACTTTCAGGAAAACTTAATTATGTGATAGTAATATTGAGCTTACTTTTTGATATATTTGGACTTATATATTTATTTATAGAGTCAACAAAAATTTAGTGATAATCTACTAAACACTCCCCTATGCCTGATGTATACAAGAAAGGCTGAGAGACAATCTGAATCTAGTTGCCAGGAAAGACTCAGTATAATTGAAAAGTGCTAGTGAGAGCTTTTTTTATGTACAATTTTTGCATATGAAAACACTTTTTCAAGTAATAATCAGAAACAGAAATTTACTTTCAATAATCCCTATTTAAAAGATTGTGCAGAGTTGTAGCACATGATTGAAAACTAGAGAATATGAAACTTGGAATGATACTTTAAAACA
This sequence comes from Avahi laniger, assembly GCA_963575035.1. Classification (NCBI taxonomy): domain Eukaryota; kingdom Metazoa; phylum Chordata; class Mammalia; order Primates; family Indriidae; genus Avahi; species Avahi laniger. The sequence goes on along the minus strand of CAUYSK010003630.1, from coordinate 37,309 downwards.
GATTTATATATGGTCACCTTAGTCTCATCTTTAATCCAAATAAATACAAACAGGGATACCTGATTGCAAGCACATGACATTAACTGAGAAAACCGATTCAATACTACGTAAATGAGTCATGGGAGCCGGCTAAAAATATTGGATTCCCTGAAGAAGCACCGAGCTGCTGCATGAACAATCAAACATCTGCTATTTACAACAGGTTTACAAGCAGAGCTTGTGTGAGCTCATCACAAAGGTTTACCAACACAACCGCATTTTCAGAGATGAATAGCGTAAGAGCATATTTTTCTTCCTCGTTTCAATAGCGTTTTCTCTTAACATTGATGTGCTCAATGTAGTAACCAAAAAATAAAAAAAGCAATCCTTGGAAACGTGGAAGTGCTTTGGGATACAGTGCAAGAAGGAACAGACACGACTGCAGTCCAGTGTCCCCTGTCCGCGTCCCCCTCCCACTTTCTAGCGCTGCACCGTTTTATTATTCTCTCACGGTAATAGAATTGTGCAGATCGTGATGCTGCAAATCCTCAGTTATGAAAGCTTGACTCAACTGAAATGATGTTTGGAATTATTTGGCTTCACCCTGTGATTTTTAATGATTCACAGAAAATGGAAAATAGTTTTTTAGAAAATGAATCCTTTGGACTTCATCATTTATTAGTGTACAGTGATAAGTTTATGCTTCTATTTTAGAGTCACTTATTAAAATTACTCAAAAGATTCAGTAAGTCTAAGATCATCTGAAGATAATAGTTTGCATAAAGGCGAATCCATCAGACGGAAGGGTATACGAAGGTAGGCATCGACAAGCTGAATTTAAATATAATCTTATTGACTAGTAAAATAGCTATACCCCTAAAAATATTCTCTTACATACACATGCGCACAGAAACATGGCACACAAGCACAAACACACATGCACACACATGCACATGCTCACAAGAACATAGGAAGGGTCATAGTCTTTTATTTTCTTCATTTCATCTCTTCGTTTTCAAGAAAAAAGAACATGAGGTAAGGGACCTATGCAAGCTCTAAGAAAGATGGGCTACAGCTAACTTTTTTGAGTCTCTATTTTCTCATGGACAACAGTGATAAGGATATCTTCTTTCAAGGCTATTGTATGAAATGAGCTAATGTATGTAAAATGCCCCATGTAGCCCCTGATAGATGGAAGGTACTACACACATGGTGGTGAGTTATGATCTTGCTATTTTTGAGATTCCTCACTATCACTGCCATAATCCACAGGTGACCCCTATCGTGTGTTACCACCTTTTCTAAACCACGGTGCCCATATCTGCTTAATGTTCTTTATGGCCACCTGTTGCATCAGCTGTTATGGGCCAAGGGGCAGTCATGGCACAGCATTGCCCATATTGAAATTACAGGCTAAAAATCTAGGGTCATTTTCTAAAAACTATTGTTAAGTGAGGTCTCCTGTACTTGTGTAAGAGTTGATATCCTGTGCTGGTAGAGTCAAAATTTGGAAGTGAGGTTTGGATCAAGTTATTTTTGGGTCTTGTTATTTTGGGGTCGTGATTCTATTGTCCAGCCTCTTCATCATCCTTTCCAGGATTGTTAAGGAAGATACATGCAGTATCAATTTCAGCTCTGTCAATTTTCAATTTCATCACTTTGAATCAGTTACTGAATCTCTCAGACTTGCATCTTCCTTCTCAATAAAACAATGGGATATGTATTTAACTAAATTTTAATATAAAAATCAATATAATTGTCTTTCGAATTTTATAGAATTACTTTTAAAAACAATGAATAGTAAGTGCCTAAAATCGTAAAAGACATTTGAGGAATATGGGAGAGGTATTACCTTAAAGTAGTGATATATCTTGTGCACATGTGATAATTAAAATATTGGCACCTGTACATAAATGGGAAAAAATATCCATGATAAAGCACAGGGATGGTAGAAACTAAATGGATTTACACAGAGTAATTTTTTCATATGATAAAAGTATATTAAAAAGCAGAAGGAAAAAATGGATTATTCAAAAATTGGTGCCTGGAACAACTGGATAACCATTTAAGGAAGAAAAAATGTGAGATCTAGACCTCACAAGCATATTCTTTTATGCCTCATTAAAATTTTTAATATAGAAATTATCAGAAAAATATAAATGTAACTAGTTTTATAGAAGTTGTATGGGAAAGACCTTTGGTATCTAATAGCAAGGGTAAGAAGAACTATGCAAAGGACTGATCAACATGATTATATAAAGTTTAAAACTTTTATGTAACAAATATACTTTAAAAAGTTAAAAAATAAATATTTCCCCATATATGTAAATAAATCTTTTTACTTTTCAAAAAATTTAAATATGATAATATATAAGAACGTCCAATCCACAAAAATCAAACAGCTAATGGTTAATAATGACATGAAAAATGTACACAAGCAGCTCAGTAATCAAATAGGATAAGTCAGCATGATGTAACATTTCTTGTTCAGGAAATTCTCAAGTGTCTAGAAGGATATACAGCAAAATGGTAATAGTGTTCATTCCTATTGATAGGAAAGGTGTATTTTAGTCTTTTAATTTTCTGAGCCTTTATTTTTCAAGAAACATAATGGTTTTCATAACAAAAAAAAAACTGCCTTACCTCTCTTTCTGGGGTAAAACTTCCTTGAAAATATCTGCCTCATTTGTTTCTAAAACCTAAAATCAGGCAGAGCCTGCGGAGGCCCCGAGAGGACGCCAGGCAGTGTGAGCTATCCCTCTCGTCTTCCTGAACATGCAGGTGTCCACGTGGGCAACCACTCATTAATCAACACTCTTGGAGTCTTTCAACTAGCTGTGAATCATCATTAAGTACACATCCAGTTCCCTTGTCTCCAGTATGTTCATAAAGGTGTCATGAGACTTTCCCAAATAGCTTGCTAAAATAGAGGGAGATTTATTAATATAGTTATTTTACTTTCAATGTCATAATACCGCTTTCATATTTGTCCATCTCTGGCCCTTAAGAAGCTGGTGCAGCGTGCATTGTCCGAGAAGGGAAGCTTTGGTTCAGGCCTCATTCATAGAGCCTAGCACAGCACATGACACGGAGCAGACGCTCAACACAGACGTGCTGGGTGAAAACACAGCCCTCACATCTGCTGCCGTTAGCACTGCCTTATCTTCATTTCCACTGTATGGAAGAGAAAAACCAATGACTAGAGAGGAAACCAGTCAAGAAGACAGCCAAGGTTGCCCTGTGGGAAACTTGGTTATATTTGATACAACTCTTAAGTGAACAGGACATTAGTGCCTTTTAAAAATACATGCTTGTTTCATGTTATGCTTTTCCTCATTAGTTCAAAAATTGCTGCTCTTTTTCCCGTATCCATGACTGGTATTATCAAACAGCAGTTCTGTCAATACTTGCACTGCTCTACGAACCCACTAAATTAAACTCTGGCAAGCTAGAAGTGATTTTAAATTCTCCAAGGAGCAACGTCCTCCAAGGTCAGCACTGAGGGCTAACTGTGGCCCTCCTTGTCCCCACGGTGTTTGACAGCAGCCACTCCCTCATCTTCACCTCTGTTCTCTCCTTAGCCTGTATCCCTCCCTTTTCCTTCCTTGCTTCCTCTTGTGTTCCTTCACGTGAAAATAATATTGGTTACCCCAAAGCTAGACGATCACTTCTAACTCAGTGGAGCTAATAGCAAATGCACGCCCATATCTGACAACAAAGGTCCTGTTTCCTTTCCTTTCTGTGTCTGTGCTGCTGCACGTTTGGGCTTTGATCGTGTCTTCTGAAGACTTCAACAACCCATTATTATGCTTCCTTTTCTCCTCCTCCTTAACTTTCTTCTTCTCTGTTGTTAGTTTAATGGATTAGTTTAATGGATTAACTTAATGGATTTTAATTCTCAGGGCAAATGCTGTAACAAAATTAGTAGAGGAAAATCAACAACAACAACAACAACAAAAATGGCCAGTTTCACCTCACCCTTCTTGTAGCCACAGGTGGGAGCTTGTCCCGGGGAAACAATCCAGTTGCTCTTTTCTGGCAAGTGGACGGGGTGTTAGCTCTACCACAGAAGTCTGGTGACAATGCCCATTTTGACCATACTGTGCTGCTCCTGTTCTCTCAAGATCAAGAACAATTAGAGTCCTTCAGCCAAGCTATGCAAAAGTATCTGTGAGCTCATCATCACAGTGCTTTTCAACTAAAAATAAATAAGTAAGAGTAATGAAGAAGAAAAACGTGAGGTGAGGGCCACAGAATTTTTCATTCAGTTGTACCTGTTGGAGCTTCTCCACTTGATGAGATAGAAGGCATAGAAATAACTCGAGTATTTTCCCCACATCAGGGGCCAGCATCTTATAAGCTGGGCAGCAGCTCTTAAATGTCATCCAAAATATATTTATGGTTCTCTCTATTAGCGACCCACAGATGGGAGACAAATCAAACCATCACTTAGTTTTTACTTTCGAGTTTCAGAATGGAGCTCAATATTTAATCTGGTTTTGTGGCACCGCCGGCTCTTTAGTCTTGGAGTGACTAGTGCAAAGGTAAAACAAAAACAAAAAAACCTAAACAAAATCCCTGCCTCCATGTTCTCTGCTAGTCCACTATCCCGCACTGAGATCTGAATATAACCTGCAAATGAAATAGGGTGTGACACTTTTCCAAAATTTGCATTTTAGAATATTCCAGTCTCATAAACACAAACATGCTATCAACCATCTTAACCAAACCAAACACCCCAGCTGCTTTTCCATTCCATCCCGAGCACATCTGTTAGTCAGCCCTCCCTGGATCAATCATGGGGCTTTGAACTCACTGCACTTTCCCATAAGCTTTCGTTCATGCTGTTTTTTCTGTACTTCATGCCCTTCCTTCTAATGTATTTCCATTGGAACACTCTTTCTTTTTTCTTTTTTCTAAACAGCATTTATTGATCCATTCTTTGAGCCATGCAATGTGCTAGGCCCTGTACCTGTCCTGGAGGGGCTGAGAGTCTACACTGGGAAAAGGCTCATGGAGAAAACAGTGACACATCTGCAATGCACACTGCAACGCATGCACGAGCCCAGGCAAGGGCCTGGAGGGATAATGAAAAACTTAACATATACGCAAGACCATAAAACACCACCTGCAAAGACACAGGAGTAAAAGGCTTTCCCAATTCAGAGAGCAGGGAACAGACTGAGTGGCAGGTGTGAAATCCAGGTGGAGAGAAAGTGTGTCATCAAAGTAATAGTTTCCCTTGAACCTTCACTCCGTCCCCAGGTACACGAAAGTTAGGTCCTATTGGAAGCTTGGAGCTCAATTATGAGGACTGCTTTTTACTAGGCTAAGAAAGAGGCAGACAAAGACGTTGTGATAGGATTTGTTACGAGGCGGGGAGGATGTTGTTAGGCAGGCAGATTACAGGTCCAGTGTCCACAGCGACACTGTAGGCCACAGGCAAAGAGGCTGAGGACGTGGGACTCGAGACATTTCTATACGCCTTCATTTTATTTATTTATTATTTATTTATTTACAGACAGGGTCTCGCTCTGTTGCCTGGGCTAGAGTGAGTGCCATGGCGTCAGCCTAGCTCACAGCAACCTCAAACTCCTGGGCTCAAGCGAACCTCCTGCCTCAGCCTCCTGAGTAGCTGGGACTACAGGAGTGCACCACGACGCTTGGTTAATTTTTCTAGTTTTAGTAAAGACAGAGTCTCGCTCTTGCTCAGGCTGGTCTCAAACTTCTGAGCTCAAGCAACCCTCCTGCCTCTGCCTCCCAAAGTACTAGGATTACAGGTGTGAGTCACCACGCCTGGCCTCTACACTCTTTTAAAGGCTCGATTCATATGTCATCATTTATGTTAAATTTTTCCTTCCAAAAGAAAGCTGACATTCCACGGCAATGAGCTCATCCTTCTGCTGTGACATCCGTGTTATCCACCCCTGCACATGATCAGTAGATTCACGTTTGCGTCCGTGCTGGGGTGCAGGCTTAGTGTCCCCAGAGTCCCCACAGCACCTGCTCACAGATGGCAGCATCACCCAACGGAGGCTTGTTGAATAAATGTGCTTATTGTTTTAATAGCTTTTCTGTGGGGAGAAAAATCTTTATGTATCTGCTAAAAATGTTAAGAGCATCTTTATTATGTTGCATTATAACTTCTTCCTCTCTTGTGTCTTTTTTAGGAATCTCTAGGAATTTGAAACTGTATCATTAATCATATTGAAAGTCCTAAAATAAGTGTTGACCACAGCATTCTGTCCAAGCCTAGGAAGATTTCCAAAGTTAGCATGATACTAAGTGTAAATCTCTCAAGCTGAGAAACAAGGTTATAACAATTTTTGCAATTGTATTATGTATGTGTAGAATCTTCATCTCCTCTCACCCTTCAAAAAGCAACCAAATGTAAGTAGTGATCCAACCCATATAATATGTTAAGATCTATAATATTTTAAGGATAAGGGTCTTTGTCTTGAACCAATGACTCATTTATAAGCTGGAGACAATTGCATGGTCGCTCTGAGCATATAGCCTTATTGTGCAAAAAAGTTACATCTGCTCTCAGTTCTATAACTCAGAGACCAGTGAGAAGACAAGGAGGAAACTCCCTGACAACATGGCCCGGGACCTGACATCTGAGGCTGGCAACTTCCGGGGAAGCCAGGCACCCAGGGGGACCTTTTCTGGAAACAAGCAGAGGGGAGCACCACAGTCCCTCACTGAGTCAGGCCTTTTATCAGAATGTGTACTTTTAGTCCACAAATCTACTTTCAGAAGGATTTCAGGTGGCTCTTTGTCTGGTATCAGAATTCTTATTGGTGAAAATACATTCACTCACTATACAGTTTATGAAAACAGATATCTTGATCAACTTATGGTCTTTGATGTTAATCCTTCTAGACAATAAAAAGAAAAACAGGCTTGGAAGTTAAAAATAACACAATATTCAAGTTCACATTAGAAAATGTTTATAAAAGAAATCACCGTTTCCATAGGGAATGCACCTGATGACTCTACAATCAGCTGATTTAATAGAACACACTGATTGTCATTGTTTGAATATTAAGTGTTTAATTGAACTCTTGTCTAGCATCATCTAAATGATACAAAATTTATTAATTAATATTTTTGTCTCATTAAATGGTTTATTTGATATCATGTGGGCATTAGATAGGCTAAGTCTGCTGTGTCCAAAAAAAATACGTTCCTAAGGCCCTTTGCCTGGTTTTTCTATCTCCCTTGCTATAGCTGCTAGGTGTTCATCACTAGTCTTTGGATAAAGGATTGGTATTCCCCAGGATTCCAGTTTATATTTCCATATCGCATCATTCTTTCTGCACCCTTGGATCATCACATCTACTGTTTCTGTCCATACGTTACCTGTCCACTGGTTTCTTACAATTACCCACCTCCAGGCCTTGTCTCTATGCATCTCTTCTCATCTGTCCTCCCTCACTGTCTGCACTCTCTGCCTCAGAGGATAGAGCTTGGGCATTCCTGGTTCTTCTGTGCTTCTGTGCTACCTGTTTCCTCCACCTGGGATGTACTTCTTACTCCCCACACTGAATAACTACTATTTATTGAATAAAATCTTACCATACATTTTTTGAGCCTTTGTTTTTGTGGCAAATGCAATCGTACTCTCACCAATCCAAAACAGCTGGTCTCATTCCCTTCTAAGTATTGATGAAACTGAGATGGGGACATTGATGAGTCATTGACAGGGCTGGGGGGGCGAAGCCGGCAACCGAGGCTGAGCTCTTACCTACCACGCTGATCCACAAGTGCTTTGTCTGGGAAAGCCCTCCCTGGTCCCACTAGTAATGTTGGGGTCCCTCTTGTGAATATACTTTTCAAACTATGTTGTGAGTTTTTGTCTACCCCCCTGTCGGGCATTCAATTGCATACACAATAGAATATATAGCCCTTGTCTTTGATTTTCAAGATTCAGCTAATTGTGCTGAACATATTCTAAAACATATTTGTTGCTGTAAATTTAATGGCAAAACAGTTCAATCAGATGAGTGCACCAGTCAATTTGATCATGAGAAACACAGGACTTATTCAACTTAAGTCGTTGTTAATCTTGCCCCTAAAATGCACGAAGTACTTCATGATAATTCTTGTCCTTGCACACTTTTGAGTTACTATTACAAAGAAACACGTAATACCAAAAGTGACTATTATGGAGCCAATTTCATGTAAGGCCAGGAATGTCAATCATACAGGGGAACCTAAAAAAATATGTATTTTCCCCACCCTCTTCTTGGTGCTAAGTGAGGGCTTTCTGATATAAAAGAAAGGCAGAACTTCCCCTCTCAGTGTGGGCAACCACTTGCTACCAGATTTCTAGAGGGTCTCATTGAAAACTGGCAGCCATAGGTAGAAATTCAAGGCTTCTGGCACTGTAGTCTACTGGCCCTCTTTGCTGTTTCTCTTTCATTCCCAAGTGTACTAAGGCCTTCATGAACTTTTCACCAGCTGAAACAAGATCCCTGGAAAAACACTCAGGCCTGGTCAGAGGAGTAAATATTATTTATTCCTTTCCTCCCTTGAAGGAGTGTGATTAAATTAAACTAATGCATATGACAATCCAATGATCACTCCAGACCTTATAACATTTCCAGTATATTTGCTTTAAATATACTAATTATTGAACAAACACAGTTGTATAGACTTAGCAGGATCCAGTTCCTGGTGATGGAACTGGGGCTGTAAGCATTTTAGAAATTCTTGTGTGAAGATTTCATCTTTAGAGAGTCTTAGGTCTTCAAGTAGAGGAAGAATGAAAAGAAAAAAACCATCACATGATTTTCTTTAGGCACAGGAGACAATAAAAATACGTGGGATATTTGGAAAATATAAAATTATCTGTCAAAGTGAGCTTAGAAAGGCTGCCAGGCACCATTAAAGACAGGGCCCCATGTCATATAGACAAGATGTTGTTTTCATAGTATTTAAAATGAAGGGACTGTCCGGGCACGGTGGCTCACACCTGTAATCCTAGCACTGTGGGAGGCCGAGGCGGGTGGATCGCTCAGGGTCAGGAGTTCGAGACCAGCCTGAGCAAGGGCGAGACTTCGTCTCTACTAAAAAAATAGAAAGAAATGATCTGGACAACTAAAAATATATATATAGAAAAAATTAGCCGAGCATGGTGGCGCATGCCTGCAGTCCCAGCTACTCGGGAGGCTGAGGCAGAAGGATTGTTTGAGCCCAGGAGTTTGAGGTTGCTGTGAGCTAGGCTGACGCCACGGCACTCACTCTAGCCCGGGCAACAAAGCGAGACTCTGTCTCAAAAAATAAAATAAAATAAAATGAAGGGACTTACATGAGTATCTTTATTTTAGAAATGCAATTCTAGCTACAGTTTAAAGGAAGGATTAAGGGGGAAAAGATTTATATTTGCAATATATATACCTATATATCTCACCTTCAAATGCATACATCTATACACATACATTTTTTAAAAACTGGTATAAAAGAGTGCTTATGATTGCTTTTGGTTATAAGGCTATTAAATTATTTGACTTTTAAAATCATGTAAATAATCTCAATAAAGAAAACAAAAAGGAAGGGATGAGAATAACAAAATATCAAAAGAACAACAACAAAAAAATTCCCAGGGGTTAAAAAATATCTGCCTGTTAAAACACTCTGCAGATTTACGGTTTTGATGAGACATTACCTCTAACTTTTGGGTCCGAATAACATATGACTGGATGGGATAAATAGGACTCCTGAGACCATAAATGTGTATAAACACAATTGAAGGAAATATAGTAATATTTATCAAGATCCTTAATAAGTTTAAACATTCTATTTCGTAACTTCTCTCCCAAAATTATGTCATAGGAATAATTAGAGTTGGGCACAGAGATGTATAATCAATTATGCTAATCACAGTATTATTTGTATCTAAAACTCCAAACTAAATTTAATATTCAAGATCAGGGGAATAATAAAATACTTCATGGTAAATTCACATAATGGAATATTACACAGACATTAAAATAATTTCTTATAAGCGCATGTAGAGATATAATAAAAAACTGTCAAGGGAAAAATGAAAGGCACGCAACAACATGAAAATATAATCAAAATATTGCTTTAAAAGCTTTTAATAATGTTATCCACCTACTGTTTTTTAAATCATGTTATTATGTCAACATAGCCACAGTCTGTGATTATATCATAAAAAATTAAAATGTAAAATGTGAGCTAATGGAAGCAAACACAAACAAGCCAAGAAAACAAAATAAGTAGAGGTCTGTGGTTCAGATGCCTTAAGGGAGTTTAAATTGGATTTTCTAGAATGCTTTACATATTTAGGTGTAGAGTCTTTTTTATTTTGTAACGTTAAAAAAAGCTGCGTACCATGTTTCTGCTACGGTATATTGTGAAAAATTTGCATACATAGCAATGACCTATGTTTTCTGCTGAATTACTAATTTTGGGATTTATTAATAGCCAGGCCATAAACAATTACAGAAACCACAGAGCCCATCCTTTCTTGTAAGTCAAAATGAAAAATAATCCTGGCTGGACTGTTTGTGGAATCAGTGACCTTCTCCGAAGCATTTACCTTCTGCTCCCACTTTGAAGAGCTTTCTCTTTGCTTCCAATGGGCTCCATCACTAGAGGCCGTGTGAATGGGTTACCTGAGCGCTTAGCACCTGGCTGGAGGGAAGGTGTGTGATGGGGGAGAGAGAGTGGATGCGAGCAGGAATCTCGAGGTTTTAATCGCACAAAAATATTTAGAATGACCTATTAACTTTACATAAATGTTTACAGGGCTCCTGTTTTTGTGAAACCCCATCATTATCCACACACATGGGTGGGGCCTGAGAAGTGAGTAGGGATTCTTGATAAGATCGACACAATAGAGCGGTGTCCTACACTGTCCTCGGGAAAATCCAGATCTCTGTAACCTAAACCAAGTCACTAACCTCTTTGAAAACGGCTTTCATCTGATGTGCTCGAGTCTATCAATGAGACATTTTGCAAATAGTTGGTGTTCGATACATATTGGGGCCCTTTCTGTAAAAGGCCTTTAAGGCAGCTTACATGAAGAGTGTGAGCTGTAGTTTTCACGCACACTGCATTTTTCTGACTTTTATCCCTAGGCACAACTATTTTGTATATTCTGGGATAGTCTCAGTTTCTCATAGTTTTAAAAAATGTTCAAATATGATAATTTATTACATCCAGAGCTTATTGGTTAATTTTTCATAATATTGTCAGTCTTCATGTCAATAAATTTATAGTGGAAAAATAAGCCTTTTTCAGAAAATGTTTCCTGGAGTTTTATTTGGAAAATGCAGCCATCCTTAACTATAAATGCTCCTCGGATAGGATCCAGAGTGATTTTCTCTTTGTTCATTCCCCCAGGCATACCTGTCGCTTAGCATATGGTAACCGCTCAACAAATATTTGCTGAAGGAATGAATGTCAGACCCTGGGACTGGGTGGAGGAGGGGTAGTCACAGGGCCAGACCTCACTGTACAGCTGACTTTTATATATGCAGGTGAAAGCAGGTTAGAATTATGATAAACATAATGAAATGCAACTCTTGGGAGCAGACGACCCCTTTGAGTGGAGGTAGGCTCTGCATCCCGATGGAAGCATGTACCACCCTCGGAATCTCCTCAAGGCCTCTCCTGGGATGGGGGGGTCTCCCTGCTCAGTCTGGGCCCCCTCACTGACATATTCCACAGCGCCCACTGGCTGGGTGGCGCTGGGCCTTGGGTGTCCTTCTGTTACGGCTTCTATGTGCTTTTATAACACTGAGCACCTGTGAGTGGAAAAGATGGGGCTTTGCAGTGACGCTCAAGCCAGCTCACTGACACTAGATATACGGGGCCTCTCAGTTTAGTTGTTTAACAATTGGGTTTCTTAAACAAAGCCTCAGTGGTCTACACTGAGATGTATTTGAATCTACTAACTAACTCTGTGTAGATTTATTTCTGAGAAGCAAGGACACATTTTTCACAGCCCTGGCTTTGCCCCTGTTCTTCTAAGTGAGGAGACGTACTTCCCTCCCTGGACATCCTAGGATGTCTGAGTCCATCTCTTTGGTGGCCACCGGGGAAGGGACAGAAGATCTTCCAGGGACATCTGCTCCCAGAGGCTCTGCACAGTGTCCTGGGGCCCAGGGACCCAGCAGGTCCTCCCCTCTGAGACCAGCAGCACTTTCGAGAGGAACCACTGTGGCCAAGCCAGCCTCTTCCTACAGATGAGAGGAAATGTTCTCTCTGTACAAACGCCGACAACCACAGTGATGATGACGTGATGACCAGCTGGTCCTGAGGAGGCTTTGGCCTTTCCGAGTGCACAGAAACAGCCATTTCCCGGGGCCGTGAAGGCTAAAGTCTCCTTTTGCTGGTGCCAGCTCATACGTACATATGTGTGTGTGTGTATGTGTGTGCACGTGTACACATACTTATCAGGCTAGTTAATTTTTCATATTATCATAAACGTATTTGGAAGAACACATTTCACATTTTGGTAAAGTTGAGTGAATGTATAAAGGCCTGAGTTTTTAAACAGTCACTATCAATAATATTATTACCTATTAATGGTCTGTTTCTTAATATCGGTGCTTGTCCCTATGTTACATAGTGAAATAACTGGAAGCTCACGTGTGACATTCAAGAGCCAAGTTGCTCTAACACTGAAAATGTGTTTTTGAAGCCATGTACCTTCAAGAGTACAATAAAGAAGTCGACTAGGTCAGGAGTCCAAAATTTTATGTTTTTTTACTTCTTTCAAGATTGACCTTACTGATTTCAAATGAAATATTTGGGCAAAGCCTGATACATGAATGAAGTAAACAGTAGTCAATTTGGCTAAGCCTATGGTTGGAGGACAAGGTGCCTAATCCAACCTTTCTCAATTCCTAAATGGCTCTGGGCTGGATCTAAGGGCTCTATGATTTCAGAGAGAAAAGTTTGAAAAAAACAACACTATTTTACATAATCTCTATTCCCTGTTAACCTCTAAATTTTTTTCTTCAAATGCCATCCTGAACACATGAAGGAGAGCAAGGCCTGTCACGGAAGCAACCTCTGGGACCACGTCAAAGGACGTTATTGGAACGGGTTGTCCACTTCCCCGCAGACTGGCCCAATCTTGTGACACTTGATGTCATCTGGACCCTGCTCTCATCTGACAGCTTTCAGGCCCAGGCGAGGCCATCCCCTCAAGGGAGCCAAGGGCTGCAGATCCGCTCTTTCCTCCTGTCATCGGCCCTGGCACTTTGCTTGTTCCAGAAGCTTCAAGTATTTATAGATGCAGAGATGGAGACACAGCAAAAGGGAGTGAGTCTAAATGACAGAGTGGCCTCATTTATCTGTTCCTCCTCTCTACTACCACCAAATAAGTTGGCTTTCCTCATTATCTGTCCTAGGACCATGTGTACACTGGACTGTTCTGGAAATCCTACAACCACAGTACATCCAAATGACCTCCGGCCATTTATTTCACTAACTGACATGAATAAATACTGCATTGGAAATATATTGAAACTGACAATTTCAGGATATGTTATAGAGTTTACAAATGTTCATCCCAAAGTTTTAAAAACTCCATATAGACTTAGAGTCAACTAATATCTAATGAGCCACTCATTGCCTTCTCCCAAGTTGTGCAAACCCCTTCTTGAGCATGCATTGACTCCTCTAAACCTCTAACGATTCTGTGAAGGAGACAAAGTATTATTCCATTTTGAAAATAAAAGGAAAGATAAATCATGCATTTTAAGAAGCCAAATAACAACTAGCAACTGTAATGGTGACCTCTCCTTAAAGGCGGGATCTGCTCAGCCTGCCTCCCTGGCCTATCTCGGGTCCCAGGACCCAGGCTTCCTGCAGGTCAACCTGTAGCTTCTTCCAGTTCTTCAATCTGGCAATGCTCTTCCCCCACCTTTGCCCTTCACACACACTGCTCCTCCTGCCAGCACTGAGTTCTGTCCAATACGTTGCCAGTTTGCTGTGCCCCATAGACTCAAATACTCCAACCCTAATGAGGCGCCAGGACCTCCCTGTCAAAAGTAGGCTGCATTCTCAAGCTCTTTGGGGACTTCTCAGCATTTTCTTTCTCAACACTTTTTTTTTTAAATGTGTAATCTTTTGAGTAAAGATGCATGCATTTATTTATCTGCTACTTACACTGGACTATAATCTCTGCGAGGGCCAGACCAAGTCTGCCTTGTCCATTCTGCACAGTATTACATAGAGGGCCAAGTTGAGCATGTGCTGCGTTAGGACATGATTAAGAAAGCCCAAGATTCCCACTGAAGACCATCTTGACCCAAGTCCAGTGCACTTTCTAATTCCCTCATGCCAAAGGATGGCCTCAAACTGTTTCAAAATCCTATGTTTCTGGAATATTATTCTAAAATTAAATTACATTTAGGGCCAATTTCAATAAAAAATATTCTCTCTGTTCAAGCATTTTATTTTTATTTTTCGAGGTGATAGATATCCTAATAATCCTTATTTGATCATTATAATTATAAGCATGTATCAAAATATCACATGTACCCCATAAATATGTACAACTATTATGCATCAATAAAGAGTCCAATTCTCTTTTTAATCCTTTTTGTATTTTTATAAATTGACAGGGTGCAAGTGCAATTTCTCTATTCAAATATTTTAAATGGTAACTCAGATAAACAGTAAGTTGAATAAATACATCTGGTGATGTGATAAAGTACAATTTAATTTTGTTTTCCCACCATTCTTTAAAAATATATTTGGTTGGATAATCTTTCCCTGTTACTGGAGAAATCCTGTGCCAAGTATCCATGCCACGCTGCTTGTATGCATTCAAGAGATAGGCGTAGGGTCATTTTATGTTGCAAAATAATCTTCTGTGATTTGAATCTACAGTTTAAAGTGCTATTCTAAACTCCAAAGTCAGCTTAGTATTAGCTCTTTCCTTCTTCCTCAGCTCACGGCTGGGACCCTGCAGTGGGGAAGAGAATGCAGTTCCTTCGCTCTCTGCTCCCTGTTCATGTGGCTACGTGGTTTTGTCCTCTCCTACCTGGTGAAGTATGAATACCGGGGCCCCAGAGAGGCCTCAGCGTAACTGAACCTGACTCTGACTCCATGAACAGACCTCTTCAGGGCTTTCCTGCTGGGTTCCTCTCTCCTGGGATTCTCTCGTCCTGCACAGGTGCATTTCTGTCCTGGGTGGTCACTTGTGATTCTCTGGACTCCCAGTGGAACACATCCTGTGGAGGACTCCTGGACACCCGGGTGACAGGACCCACATTAATCCAACACTGGCTTCTGCATCTATGGCCCACATCTCTTTCAGGAAAAGCATTCATGTATTCTTGCTCCAAAAACTTTGGCAGCAGGGCAACTCTGGTGCCACTCCCAAAGCATCCTTTTGGCCATTTTCTCCCCACCTGGGCTGCCAGGGACCCCAGGCCACGGTCCTCTTCAACTTTCCAGGCAAAGGCAAGCCACCAGTTCTCTGAGGCTCCCAACTGCAGAACCTCACAGCTCTCTGTTTTCCCAACCCCCTCCACCTGCAAGAAGTATTAACACCCAGCACATAACTTCACTTTACAAAGGGTGCCGGGGGCACCTTGCTGCTTTCTGAATCTTCTACCTTATTCCTGACTGTGCCAAGGGGCCTGGCCTCCGAAGTCCTGTTTCAGGCCACTCCTTGTGTAAATGTGCAAAGGGGAGGAAGTGTGCAACACACTCGCTTCCTCATTTGGTATCTATATATCGATGCTTACAAACCTGAAGTTAGAAGAATCCCAACCTAACATTTCGTTGCAGTCCTTTGAAGGTAGCTGCTGTAACATTAACATGCTAATCCTCCACAATCCAAGACACACAGCACCTGCTCAGGAAAGGATGGGTCCCAAGTGGTAGCAGAGAGGATCCAGGAGGTCTCCAGGGAGACAGTTGGGCCAGGAAAGTGTCGTCAGCCCAGTCCATGTCCTTTTCATCCCAAATTTAACTTTGAGACACAGGTGTCTAAACTAAAATGCTGTTAATAGACTCTCAGGCTGCTGTAGCCCTTTTAATTGGCAAAGTATGAAAAAACTTACCCTTTCAGTTCGGTTGTCTCTAGTGAATTACTTAGCTACCCACGATGAGGGAGTTCGGGAAACTCAATACTTGTCAACAAGCACAGATGTTGGCAGATATCTTCAATTTAGTGCAAAGTTCCTAATTAAAATAGCATCTATGCCTCTCTTTGAATAACTGGCATTGTTAATCCTGAAGGTCCCTTAAGGCCCAGGCAGTCTTTTCATGCCTAGGTGCACCCCTTCCTTCCCACTGCTAATTAGAGCTTCATTCCCCACGACACACGTGAGCCCAGGGCACATGCCATGGACTTATGGGTGTGCACACCTCCTCTTCTCCCCTAGTTAAAAACAAACAACAAACATAACTCCTCAAGGACACAACCTCCACTTTGGCATTTTTGTTTCCCCAATACTTGTAAAGGTAGGGTAGAGGGATGATAAATCTTGTTGAATATTAGATTACTTTTAAAAATTGATTAAAAAATTATATAGAAAAACAAGTGTTGAAATTTGAGTGCAGAATGACAGTAACTTGAAATAAAGAATGGCCTTTTATGACATAGAATATATTATTATTTTTGAGACAGAGTCTCGCTCTGTCACCCCAGCTAGAGTGCAGTGGCATCATCATAGCTCACTGCAACCTCCATCTCCTGGGCTCAAGTGATCCTCCTGCCTTAGCCTCCCAAGTGGCTGGGACTATAGGCACATGCCACCATGCCCAGCTAGTTTTTCTATTTTTAGTATAGACAGGGTCTTGCTCTTGCTCAGGCTAATCTCAAACTCCCGAGCTCAAGCAATCCTCCTGCCTTGGCCTCCCAGCATGCTAGGATTACAGGCACGAGCCACTGCACCTGGCCCGAATATATTATTTTTAAAGGGAAAAATTTTATCTTGACTAAAGCTAAATTTAGTTTCAGCAACATCTCTCTAAGTCTTGAATGTATCAATGAATCTCCCTGTAGGTACGAAACTCAAACCTAATAGAGGGCAATAATATGGAGGAAAAAAAGATGATTGCAGAAAAAATGCAGAAATGTGAATGATGGAATCAACCTGTCGCTTCATTTAACCAGTCTATTTTGAGCACCAAGTCTCTACTAACTCTGTTTTCAGTTCTTTATGTTCAACAGCAAGTAAGTTAGATAGGTTCGTCTCTCACAAATTTACTTTCTATGTGGAGGAAGGGTGGGGGGTGTATAACAAACAAACAAACCGCAGACATCATTGATGGCGGTGCTATGAAGAACATGAAACAGGCTGATGTGTGAAGTGAAAGGCAAGAGTGGAGCCAGTGGGCTGGGAGGAGATGGGTGGTAGAAGGTCTCTCTGAAGTGATGAGGGTTGAGTGAGGACTGTATGAAAGGCCATGGGGACATCAGGAGGAAGAATATTCCAGAATTGTGCGGCAAAAGCGAGTTCAGAATGCAGGAGACAGCACGTGGAGCAGAGGGACCAGGTACGGTGAGTGGGGAGGGTGGTATCCAATGAGGTGAGAGGTAGGAAGCGCCCTCCACGTGGCCAGGTAAAGATTGTATCTTAAGCACAAAGGGACCCCATGAGCAGGGCTGAGCAGGGCTGTGTTTCACACAGTTCACTCTGACTGCTGTGTGTAACATACTCTGAGATCATAACGATGAAAGCAGAGCAAACACATCAGCCTTGCAGGAATCCAGATGGGACCCAGCACTGGCTGGGACAGGTGCGGAGAAAAATAGGAGACCAGAAGTTTTGAGAGGATGTCTGGTCAACTAGGAAGGAGCAACAAAGAAAAGTAATGTATGAATGACACGTCCTGTGATCACAAGTGTTTATAATATTCACAGCAGCACAAATATATCTTATATCTGTACAGAGTTTGAACATTTGCAAGACACGAGTACTCCTTTACTTTTCATGACCATCCCATGAGGTAGGTTTTATCATTCCCATTTCCCTATCATCCGCTGCAGTTTGCCTATTCTATAACTATGCAAACTTTCCTTGTCTTAATAATAGTTTCGATAATTTGGCAAGAGAAAGCATTTAAACCAATTTCATACTCTGAGAACAGGAAATGTACCAGACATCAAATAATTATAAATTTGGTAATGATGATCTTTCAATAATTTGCCTCTGAAGAATGCAAAATTACAGAAGATATTTGCAGAGAACTGCGATAAAAATACGCAATCTCCTCCTCCTTTATTTTATTTCAAATCACTCCTGCTATCTCTGTTGAGAGCAAGTGGTTCTTGGTATTTCAAATTCCTTATGACTGGGATTTACATATGTGGGTAACTAAGGAATTAATGTTGCTTTATTTGAATATCTTACCCTCGCTTATTCAATTTTTACTCACGGTCCACCTCTTCCTATCACTCTGGTGGTCCACATGACCCCTACACCATTTAAGACTCATGTGTTATTCTACCTGACTCAAAGAAAGCATGTAATTTCCTGAAATTAAACATTATTTCATTTAATTTACATTCTCTTTCAAAATAAATAAAAAGATAAAGTTGAATTTAACATGATATAAGCCTCAGAATCTTCCCATAATATAATCAAGTAACTATGTATTTTTGTTTTAGAAAATGGGTCACAAAATGAGGTGGGGGAATTAATTACAGTGATAAGTCTTATATATTCTTGTTGAATTTGTATCAATATGCTGATTTTATCTGCTTAGAAACAACGAGTTGCCTAGGGCAACACTGTCCAATACCATAAGCACAATGACATGTAGCTCTTTCAGTTTACCAGATCAAACACGTAGTATAAGAATGTCCCATGCAATCTTTGGACTCGCTAATACTAAAAAATGACTTTGTTGTTTGAAGTCAACATTGAACTGGAGACACTGTATTTTCATTTGCTAAATCTGGCAATCCCAAGCTATTTAAATTAGGATGAATTAAAATTAGATAAAATTAGGAATTCAGATTGACAATTGTACTAGCCATGTGTCAAGTACAATAGCCACATGGAGCACATGGCCACTGCAAACACAGAACATCTCCGTCACTGCAGAAAGGTCCACGGAAAGCCCTGGGAGAACATCTGAAATTCCCAAACCAACGCTTAAGCCAAAAAAATAAATAAATAAATAAATACGTGTGTATGTGTGTTTGTGTATGTATGTGTGTGTGTGTGTGTGTGTGCGTGTATTCATATATATATATATACATATATATATATGAACACACACATAATTTTAAGAATAACACCATTCTTCTAAAGAGCACTGGTATAGAATTTTAACATTTTAAAAATAAAATATAATAATAGTAATATGATAATTCTAAACATTATTACTGTTAATAATAATAATAGCCTTATATGCAGCAAGTGCTGTGCTACATGTCTTTAACCGCATTCTCGGATCATTTTCATCTGAATCTGATGACATAGGTGCTGTAATTAGGAACGTTTTATGACTATGAAGACTGACACTCAAAGTATAATAGTTCATTAACTTCCACAAGGCTATAGAGATATTAAGTGTGTTCCCAAGCGTGCAAGCCCAGGCAGCCGACTCCAGACACTCACCTGACATAACTGAGAGTTGAAAAACCTTTAACATAGGCACAAGGTAGGATTTTACTCCAGGTACTGACAAGTTTAACATTAGTAAATTTAAATTATATGCAATTTTTGTTAAAATAGATGAGTGTTAAATAACCACAGAAATACCAGCTATAGAAAATATATAACTATGTTTGGAACAGTACAAAATTGCTTAGACATGCATGGCAAAGCTCTTTTCAATTGTTTTTAGAGCTTAATGGGAAGAATTAAGAATGATAAGGAATGACAACTCTAAGGTGGTTGTTCAAATAAAATGAAATCAGACTTCTTTTTCTTTGCATATGAAAGACATTTTGGGGAAAAAAACCCAGAGGCAGTGCCAAAGGCACCCTATGTCTGTGCCATTTTAGAGCTCCTGTCCAGGCAACCCTGCCTCCAAAGGCTGTGGACCCAAAGCCAGAGAAATGGACTAGAAATTTCAACCGACAGGAGGAATCCGCTAGGAGTATAGAGAGGTCAGAAGCAGAGGTTGGCCTAAACGGGGCTCTCGGGTCGGGTGACATAACTGCATTACCTAATGAAAATGTCACCAAAGTGCGGCAGACAAAAGTCTCGGAATGGAGGTGGCTGGTGAGGATGACGGTAACGAGCAGAAGCGCGAGGGCACATTTAAATGGAGTAGAAGAACGAACAGCGCGGAACAGGAAGATCCAGCCGGAAGAGCTGAGGGCTCTGCTCTGTCATGGCCTGAGCAGGAAGGCTGCTCAGACAGCTCACTTCCCTGGGGACACGTTTTCTGTAGTCCCCTTGACAAGATCCAAAGAGAAGTCACCCTGCCAAGAGTCCGGGCAGTGCGGGAATCTGCATCTGCTCTCCGGAAGTCCGAGTTTCCTTTCACCTGCCAGCACCTCTCACCTTTTCTTCTGTGTCTTGCGCCAGCCTGCCCTCCTCTCCCAACCACCGTGCCTTCCCCTCCTCTCCCTCCTCCCTTCTCTCCTCCTCCTCACTCTGGTCCTGCTGCTTGCATTTTATGATGACAATTTTTAATAATTGATATGATATAATCCACACTCTTTGACCATTTTTTTTAGGATCTTAGTAACTAAAGAATCACACTGGCATTGAATTTTTGCAGTTGCTTTCTGAGAAATGAAATTAAAATACTTTGGTAATAGGTTGATAATTAAAAGAAATCTACCTCGGTCCTATAGACAGAATTTCAAGAGACTCTTGTTTGAGACTAAATTGAAACTCTAAAAATAATACTATTGAAAGATTTAATTTAACAAAATCAGACATCCAAGAGTCATCACAGATATTTTTTACAATGGGTTTATTTGGAGGATTTTCAAATTCTCTCTGTGAATCTGGGAATGGGACAGTAGCACAAAGAAAAATAACAGTTTTCTTCTAGAAAAAGTCTGCAAATTCTTGCTATGTGTAAGTGAGTAAGTTATGGCACCTCTGAAAACATTCCAGGCCCTGCCTAGTAACTTGGTTTTATTTGTCTTCATTTCCTTTTGCAAATTAAAGACATCATCAAAAGTAATATCTCATAAAGATGGCATATATTTTATTATTTAAGTAATCAAACACTATAGCTCCCTGTAGATTATCTAAATCTTAACTTGTATCTTTTTTGGTACAATTATTATTTAAGTTTAGTATTTAAGTAGAAGTGAACAAGTTATGCAAAGAAAAGTTTAAGAAAGGAGCTAAACATATATTAACTGCATTTTGCTGTTAAATGTTAGTTGATTTATTACTCATCATAATCCTTAAAGTAAGTCTTACTGTTCCTATTTTATTTTTATAAATGAAGAATATGAGAGGAAGGGAGTTTAAAGAACTGTGTGAGAGTCAGAACATAGAAGAAGCTGAACAAATATTCTAATCCAGTTCTGCTATGTTCCAAAGTCCATACTTGGCCATTATATTATGCTTTGAGGGCTAATGTAATCAAAGTTTCAAATGAGAATGTTCACGATGCAAAAAGAAAAGAAAAGAGACGCAGTGCTTTGATGAGATGGAAAGCATGTAAATTAGGGAATGTCATATTCTTAATAGGCAGTTCACAAACTCAATAGCATCTGAAAGTTTCCAGGACTTGACTTCCCCAGGGAGAATTCAATGTAGGACATCTGGAATGATAGATTTTCTGTGTGTTTTTTCTCAGAAGTTTAAGTGGTTTTTGCTTTGTCTCCTGGGGAATTAGTGAGTGATTCAAACTAAAGAAAGCATTCAGAATTAAAGGCATTTTTATTAAGTGGAACAGACTGTGCACACTGAGAATGTGCATCTTAAAATTTAGGAAATAAAAACTAAATGTGGAGTAATGGTATTGTCTCAGGGTGGGGGAGAGTGCTAGAGGAAAGGAAAATATCCTTTGGACTAGTTTACCAAATATGTTCAGGAGAAACACTTTAAAGGAGTATGGTAGAATGGATTGGATGCATTTCAGAATGGCATCTTAACCTAAGCATGGAACGCTGCAGTTGAGAGGATAGAGACAGAATGAGAGGTAGAAATCCAATTATTCATGCCACACACCCTTGTGGAGAATTTCTAATAGCCACAAAGAAGATACACTCACAAAAAACATGGTAAGAATATAGGTCACTCATGCATTCTTGCAGTGGTACGGAAAACACATTTAGCTTTATATAAATCTGAGGCAAAAATTCATTATTATTTATGGGTTGAATTGTGTCCCCCCAAAATGTATATGTTGAAGTACCTCAGAATTTGAACTTATTCTGTAAATTCAATTAGTCAAGTTAGGATGGGGTCATATTAGAATAGGGTGGGCCCCTAATCCAATACGGTATCATTACAAAAGGGGAAATTTGGACTCAGATGCACACACAGTGAGAATCCCAAGAAAAGATGAAGGCACAGATCAGGGAGATGCTTCTACAAGCCGAGGAATGCCAAAGATTGCCAGAAAATGACCAGAAGCTAGGAGAGAACAGAACAGATTCTCCCTCACAATCTCAGAAGGAACTAGCCCTGCTAACACTGCATCTTGGACTTGTCAGACTCTAGCACTGTGAAACATAAATTTCTATTGGTGAAGCCACTTTGTTTGTGGTACTTTGCGATGGCAGCCCTACGAAACTAGTAAGGTGTTCCAAGATGTATTTTATTTCTGATTATCTATAGGGACTGAATCAGATTATAAAGGTATGACCCACATACCCTTTGCACTTAAGGTCAAAAATCAAAGTAAAAAGATGAGGTCATCTTCTGACTTACATGAACAGAGTTCAGTTTTTCTTGACATAATTTTTTTCAAAGTCAAAGTGTATAGCAACAAATTAATAAATATTGACAAAGTATCTGAAATCCATTTCTGTTGTACAGTATAATTTATTCTCAAATTTTATAAATGAATGTTATGCTTCATTCTATGGTTTTATGACATATCCCCCAATGTAAAAATTTAATAAAAGTTATATGAATAAATAAAAACATGAGCAAAGAGATTCTAAACAAGATTTTGTAAAAACAAAGCATAAAATGCAAAAATAAAATGGGTATATGAATAAAACAAACATGTACAAAGAGATTTGAAATAAGTTGGTAAGACTATTTTTTAAAAAACTGTTTAAACCACAATACTCTAAACCCTATATTATCTTGTGGTACAATTGAGGGCAAGACATATATCACATTGATCTTTTTTATCTTTAGCTGTAAGAACAGATATTAATATATTGTTCTTTTCAACAAATGTTTCTCAAATTTCTAAATAAACAAATGGAGCAAAATAAAATCTTAAGAAATAACGAACATACCACCCAAAACATTTGCTATAATTATTTACATACAACAGAGATGAATAGAGACATATTGGAGATGTATAGATAATTCATATTATTTAAAATCATTCATTTGATGACTTTGAATAGGAAAAGTTTAAAAATAAGTTAAAAGCATAATTCCTCCCCCTTTAAATTAGACTCTAGTGAGAAATGGTTGCAATCAATGCCAATTTTCTGCTACCTCTCTTTGGCTGACATCCATTCAGATATTCTTTGAATTTATTACATATAAAATGTAATCGTATGTTTTTTCAAATATTGGTATTCTGTGAAAAAGTGGATTTGGTAAAGCAATCTATTGGTCATTACATTTTGATACAAATATATAATGTAGCCAAACACAAACTTTTTTCCAATTTAAAATCTCAATTTTCTTGAGAAATTAAATCTAAATTGATTTTGCAGTATGCTAATCTGGCCCAGCTTGAAGCAATCTACAAATTACTTTAATTCTGGCTATTTGTGGATTAAAATACTGCACTTGCTGCTAAAGAAACCCCAACTATGTGAGTCTTAATTGTTTCTTCTGTGGTCTCAATTATAATCAAATAAAAATGGGAATCTTAAGCCAAACTATCCATTATAAGTAAAAATTTTCTCATAAACCTTGAAGAAGAATGGTGCAGCTGATGTATTTTAAAATAATCTTCTTAATTTGACATACATTTATGGCTATGCCAAACTAACAACATCTACTCACTATGGATGTATAGCTGGAAATGTACCCATTCACTGTGTGCCTGAATAACTAAAAAAGCAGTAGCAGTTATTAAATAAACACTAAT
Source organism: Avahi laniger (assembly GCA_963575035.1). Taxonomy (NCBI): domain Eukaryota; kingdom Metazoa; phylum Chordata; class Mammalia; order Primates; family Indriidae; genus Avahi; species Avahi laniger. Next base: position 13,168 of record CAUYSK010003630.1, on the reverse strand, counting down.
AAAACTTTTGATGTTATATAGAAAAGAATGATACATTTCTAAAACAAGCAAAATGGGGAAAACATTTTTCAGTGACAGTTGCATGAAATCCCCATTGTGCTTATTATGTGAGGTCAAGTTTTTTCAGAAAATCATTTTTCTTTTTTTTATATAATGGTGGCAAAAGGAGCATTAGTTGAACCTAATTCATCATCATTGCTTATTTAGGACTTCCCACCATATCACCATTCTAATTGTCACTGGACTTTGACCATATAAATGTGTTATGTTTCCCAGAAAAAAAAAAAATGTTATAAATGTAAACATTGAGTAGAAGGCAATCCAGTTTCGGAAATGCTAAGATGTGACTCAGATTCAAAAGCCATGATCTTTTCTAAGTATTGGGCTAGTTGTTTCACACACTTATCTCATGGGCTCTTTGCAATATTTTGTTAGATAAAAATGATCACCTTCATTTTACAGTGCAGGGAACTCAAGAGAACGATTAAAACACACACATAAGGTCACAGCAGTGGTGATGGTGATGTTGCCCCACCACCTGACTTCCTTGTACTTCACCATCAACGAGACAGAACTACATGTAAAAAGGCTTTTTGCTAAAGGCAGAATTACCACATGTAATAACCTGCAGCAGGGAGAAGTGCTTGTTAAAAACACGGACAAGGGATTTTCTCAACAGATGTTGAAGCCAGAAAGGATTAAGAGACGCTGGAGATACTGCCTCAAATCCCAAGAGCTCAAATATTGAACTTCTCAGTCTCAATCGTCCTTTCAAAATCGACCCTCAAGTTATCTTTCATTTTCTGCTTCCTCTGTAAGCTCCTCACTCTTCTATCTACTTTTTGAATTCATTTTTTCCTGGATCTCCACTTCGCTTCTAATTTGATAATTTGATAAATTTAGGAAAGGCAGACTACATTTGTTTCCAGTCTCTCTATATTTCATCGTTCAAGTCAAAATCAAATGTGAAGCCAATGACTGGTTTGCATGGGGATGAATCCCTGAAAATTCTAAGATATTTAATTTTGGCGGGGGGAGCGGGAATCTGCATAAAACTGTGACTGGGACCCACAAACTAAGACTTTAGATACCACCGATTACTAACAATTTATTTATATTTGTGACACAGTAATTCTGCCACTTTTAAAAATTTTCTTGCTCAAGTCTCAGGCTGAATTTTAGTTATATCAAAATAGTCTTGATTTCGTTAGCAAAAATTTTTAAAAAACAAAAGCAATACTACCTATATCAATCTTAACTTAGAAAATAGTTTTATTTTTCCACCTCTGAAACTTCTGTGAATCTATAACATTATTTTGAAGTCAGTTCTGGTTATAGATTACAGCTCCCAAACTAACTTGAACTTTGAGGAAGCTCCTTATACTCCAAGTCTGAGTTTCTTCGCGTATGATATAGAACCAATAACTATCTTTAAGATAGAAGGAAATGAAAATACAAAAAGCACCAACCATATGCCTTAAAGTCAGAGAAAAACTAGTGCATTTGAGATAGTTGGCAAGAGAGAGCCATCACAAATTAGATGTGCAATTAAGGTAGGAAGTAGGAAAGTTTTTATACCATAACTTTTGCTTTGCAGAAAACATAGGCATTAAAACAAACGAACATAGGTTATGATCACCTTGGCGCAGGAACATTCAGTGACTCTGCTCTCATATATTTTCTCAACTAACTTTAGTGGCAGATTCATGGATCTGTACCCAAATAATTTTGCTTATTCCTTCCTTCTAAGGCATTTGTCTAATTTGTGCTTGTTCAGAGCCCAGAATAAGCTCTTCCTTTAAATATATAGATTTTAACTGGGCTTTTGAACACTAAATATAACACAGGTAGATAGTAAATGAGCAAATAATAGAGTTCTCCTAGGTTAGAGATAAGTGCTCTTTCCATTACACCATGTATCTTTGGTTTATTATACCACCACTCTTCTGATAAATTGTTTCACTTAGGAAGCCTATGCAATGAAGCACACCTTTACCAAAAGCATAAATAAGGTGCAATTTTAAACACACAGCCTGCTTCGATAATTTCTTAGTCACATAAATTAGTGCGATTTTATTGTGGAAAATATGAGGGAGGTTTGCTCGTCTATAAATTCTTCTTAATATGAGCCTTTATCAATTAGTCATTGTCGGATCTGTGAGACTTAAAAGAGCAGCTAAGGAGTGGCTCTAGGAAAAGATATTCTATGTATATACTTTAAATTTTAAAACTTTCAACAGTTTGCAAATGTTAATCATGTTGGGCATTCATTTAATAAGGGGTGATTCAAAAGGTATTATCCATTTCACAACTGAAAACTTCACACAGTGGAAAACAGAATGATCATAGGCAAAAGAGGGTCATACAAAGGACTTGGAGGTCAAGCACACTCAGTTTTAAATACCAGCTCTACTAGTTAGTGGTAAGGGGGAACATTACTCCTCATCTCGAGGTCTTCGAGTGTGTGTGTGTGCATAGTTATTTCTCTGTGTATGTACAATACAGAAATATTAGAATAATCTTTAATAGAAATATTGAGGATTTAAATTAGATGATGTATATGTAAAAGAACCCCCAGTATTTGATACATAAAAATTCTAAATAAATAGCAGCTGTTATTTGATTTTTCTAATTTACATGGTGTTTATATTTGGAATCATTTTTACATCTTGTATGATTTTTATTTTTCTAATTGGCATTATATACTATGTTATATACTATGTCCTTGCCTGTACCCCACCCCACATGCTTACTCCTATATTCGCATACATTCTTTCTCCTCCTCATCCTTCCCCTCCTCTACAACCTTCTTTCTTTTTTATTTTCTTTTATTTGTGTGGTTAAAATCTAGCATGAGCAATGATCAATCATAAGGCATGACTAAGAAACAAAGAGTTTGATACGTTAAGGTAATTTTAGTGAGTTTTAGAGAATTATTTAGAGAATATCTAAATAATGATTTCAAAGACTGTAACTTACTGCCTAAGACCACATATTAAGGCTATGAAAACTCAAATAGGAAATATAACAACTAAATGCCTAATTTATAATTATCAAAGACATCAATAGAATTACTATTCCACAGGACACATATTTATAAAAGACTTCTGATATGTTTTATTTGAATCTATTAAATAATTCTTTTATTTTAATTTTTTTTTTTTTTTTTTTTTTGAGACAGAGTCTCACTCTGTTACCCAGGATAGAGTGCCGTGGCGTCAGCCTAGCTCACAGCAACCTCAAACTTTTGGGCTCAAGTGATCCTACTGCCTCAGTTTCCCAAGTAGCTGGGACTACAGGAATGCACCACCATGCCTGGCTAATTTTTTCTATATATTTTTAGTTGTCCAGCTAATTTCTTTCTATTTTTAGTAGAGACGGGGTCTCGCTCTTGCTCAGGCTGGTCTCGAACTCCTGAGCTGAAACGATCCACCTGCCTCGGAGTCCCAGAATGCTAGGATTACAGGCGTGAGCCACTGCGCCCGGCCTTAAATGATTCTTAATAGCATTGAATTTGTGATGAATACCTCATATGAAGATACTAATTTACTAAGTATATCATTTATGTAAGAAAAAAAATCAATTCCAGGCATTGGAATTAGTGACTTGTAATGAACTTTAACCCAAAACATTAATTTATAATCTTGCATTTATAGGTTCAGATGGATAATTTTATTTTGAACTTGATACATTAATGTTGTAAAAATGTATTTGTATTAAACAATATCGGGCTATGTTCTTCACCTATAATTAGTTTCCTATATTAAGCATTTTAACTTTTTTGGTTTATGTTAAATAATATTAATTAAAAATTCTGGAAATTGTATTGGTTTTAAATGCCTTTTATTTATCAAGTAAGTTCTCTACCAAAATGTCTGTTGAGAAAAAAAAATGGAGATTTCATTTTTTCCTTAATGTCTATATATAAATATAAAAAGTAAAAAGAACCATTAGGTACAAATTATTTAAAATTAAAGTGGCACTTGAATTGAAAACCGGTTTTCTTTCGCTTTTCATTCTTCTCTCTAATATATTTTTTTACTTATACTCTTTCAATCTTCTTTTTGCAAACAACTACATTCTTCTCTAAACTATCTTTCACACAGTAGCAAACTCATAATCTCAAAATACGAACTATATGGGGAAAGTTCTCTTCATCTCTGATCGCCATCTATCCATTTTTCCAGTGTCCAGTGTATATGATACATATGCAAACCAATTATTTATATCCCCATCTTTTTTATATGAATTGTATAAAAAAACACCATCCACAGTGTTCTTTATTTTGTTTGTGTTTTGTTTTTCTTAGTAATTCCTTGTGAAAATCTCTTCACATCAATTGAAAAAGACCATGATCATTCTTTTTTTTTTAATAGAAATTCTATTCCATTGTATAAAGTTAACATAATTTATTTAACCAATCTCCTGGTGACTGAAATTTAAGTTGTCTCCTATCTTTTTTTATTACAGAAAAGTAATGTAATAAATATTCTTGGGCATATATAATTCTTAAATGTGCTAGTATGTCCAAAGGGATACATGTTGTCTAAATTCAGGAAGAACTGCCAAATTACCCTCCAAAGTAGTTGTGCCAATGAACACATCCAACGGCAATTCTAACCTAGGCTTTTTCTTCTACTTTCTACCTTGTGCCCCTGTTTCAGCCAGGGAAAATTCTCTGACAAGTCACCAGAATACTAACAAGTGTCATGTTTCTGTTTTCAAAGGCTATTTCCTTTACCCATAGCTGTCTCCCACCTGCTCCCTATATAAAACCATTGCAGCACCTTATATAAAATAGTGCCCTACGTAAAATCAGCATATACTCTATAATAAATGTGTATTTATTTTCTTCATGATTAATATCTTTCCAAAAACATTTTTGAAAATATAAAATACTATTCTCTCAGCTCAAGACTATAAATTTGCCTCCCTTTTATGCATAGTGACTAGGATTTTTAGTTAGACATAGCAGTATGCAGAATAGAAACTGCATTTACCCACCTCCTTTATAGCTCAGTATGGCCCTGAGTCTAATGAAATATGATCCAAACTGTATCCAACTTCTGGGTTTCACCTTCAAAGGAAAGGTGTGTTTCTCCTTTGTCTTTCTGTCAGCTATAATACTGACACGGTGGTGATGTACCTCTAGGGTCATGAGCATCTGGGATGTCAAAGCAATAAGGTTGTAGAAGCCCAGGATTCTGATGATCTCATAGAATAAAATTGCCTTAACACCTTAGATTTTTATTTTTACAAGAAAGAGAAAAAATGAATAATTCTATCTTACTTAAGGAGTCTGTCATTTTGAGTCTCCACCATTCATAGCTCAACCTATACCATAATGAATATCCTTTCTTTAGCATATGCAGAGGCAATACATTGTTCATTCAATTAGGAAGTGAAGAATTATGGTTAATATTTTATGGAAAGAATGTTAATGTGACATTTTTGGTTTGGAGTAATACTGATTTTTGTCCCCTAAGCCAATAATCATTGAATCCCTCTCAAATAAATGTCATTATACTCAACTGCAAAAAAGAGAGAAGCTTCTTTGAGAAGATGCATTACTGAGAATTGGACTCTGTTCTGTTAGGAGTAGAGAGAAGGAAAAATATTACAGAGGATGGAGCTTTGATTAGAAGATGGGTATTTGATAGTATAAAACTCAATTATTCTGAATTATCTTAGAAAAATTTTTATCCCTAGACACCGATTCTAAAACAGGCAACTGAGAGGTCATGATTTCTCTAGCCACACTTACGTTGTAGGAGAACTGCCATGAACTGCGCAGGGATGCTGTTTTAGTATGAGTGAAGGAAAAACGGGGAGGCACATTTGGAAAATATTCATTTTTTTCTGCATGTAACTGAAACCAGCATTCACTAATATTCAACTTAATACTGGGAGTATTAGCAAAAGCAACCAGACAAAAATGGAAATAAGAGGCATCCAAATCAGAAAGAAAGAAGTAAAATTATCTCTATTTGAAGATGGTATCATCCCATATGTAGAAAATTCCAAAAATTCCATAAAAAACTTTTAGAACTAATGAATTCAATAAAGTCTCAGAATACAAAATCAACATACAAAAATAAACAGAATTTCCATACATAAATAATGACCTAGCTGATAAAGAAATCAAGAAAACATTACCATTTATGATAGCAACAATAAAAATTTAAATAATTAAGAATAAAGTTAAATAAGGTGGTGAAAGGTTTATACCTCAAAAACTATAAAATATTGATGAAAAATTAAAGAAGATACAAATAAATGGGGAGATATCCCTTGTTCATGCATGAGAAGAAACAGCAGTATTAAAATGAGTATACCACCTAAAACAATATATAGATTTAACACAATTTCTAACAAAATTCCAATGGCATTCTTCACAGATATAGAAAAATAATCCTAAAATTTGTATGGGACCACAAAAATTTGTATGGACAAAGAAATATTGAAAAAGAAAAACAAAACTGAAGGCATCACAATTCTTGATTTAAAATAATATCACAAAGCTATCTCTAAGCCATATGATAATGGCATAAAAACAGAAGCACAGATCAATGGAACAGAATAGAAAGCCCAGAAATAAACCCAAACATATACTATCAATTAATTTTTGACAAGGACACCAAAAGTATGCAATGGGGAAAGGATAGTCTCTTCAATTAATGGTGTTTGGCAAACTGGATTTTCACATGCAAAAGAATGAAATGGGACCCTTATCTTACACAGTACTCAAAAATCAATTCGAAATGGAAAATAAGTCTAAATGTAAGACCCGAAGCCATAAAACTCCTAGAGGAGTTTATAACACAGGGGAGCAGCTTCTTGACATTGGCCTTGACAATAATTTTTCTGGTGTGAGGATACTAATATCATATCGAAAAGCTCAAGGTAGCAATGATGACGGGACAGCATCAAACTGAAAACTTCTGTAAAGCAAAGAAAAGAATCAACAAAATGAAAAGGCAACTTACAGACTGGGAAAGATATTTGCAAACCACATATCTGATAAGGGATTAATGCCCCAAATTTATAAAGGACTCTTACAACTCAAAAGCAGGAAAAAATAACCTGATTAGAAATGGAGAAAAGACCTGAACAAACATTTATGTAAAGACACAAAAATGTCTAACAGGTATATGAAAAGGAGCTCAACATCACTAATCATTAGGGAAATGCAAAATAAAATGCCAGAGATATCACCTTATACCCATTAATGTGGCTATTATCAAAAAGACAATTGATAACAAATGTTGGTGAGGGTGTGGAGAAAAGGGAACCCTAGTACACTGCTGGTAGGAATATAAATTGGTATAGCCATTATCGCAAACGGTATGGAGCTTTCTAAATAAATTAAAAATAGAACTACCATAGAATCCAGAAATCCCTTTTCTGGGTATAAACCCGAAAGAGTTGAAATCACCACCTCACTAGTATGTTCATTGCAGCATTATTCATGATAGCCAAGATAGGGAAACAACCTAAGTGATCATCCACAGAAAATGTGTGCGTGTATACATATATAAAATAAAAATATTATTATATTATACACTGTATGTATTATATTAATAATATGTATTAATATAATAATAAAATATTATTCAGCTTTATAAAAGGAGATCCTGTCATTTGTTACAACATAGATGGACCTAGAGGACATTATAGGCTAAGTGAAATAAACCCAGCACAGAAAGAAAATATTGTATAATCTCACTTATATGTGGAATCTTAAAACAAAAAAAGTCAAATATATACAGAGATTGAGAATAAAACTGTGGTTACCAGGTTTGGGGGTGGGGAGGAGAAAATGGAGAAATAGATGGAGGTTGCAGGACACAAAGGAGCAGATATGGAGGATGAATAAGTCCACAGATCTAGTGTATAACATGAGAACTATAGTTAATAAAACTATTGTATTTGGTAAAATTTTTATAAGTAAGTGTATTTTAGCTGCTCTTGTCACAAAAAAGTAACTATGTAAGACAACAGTTATGTGAATTTGCTTAACTATAGTAACAATTTTACTATTCATATTTATTCCATGGTATCATGTTGTAAATAGACATGATAACTTATTTTAAGAAAATAAAAAATAAAGCAGGCTTTAAAGTATGCTCATTTCAATGCGCTCATCACACTTGTTGGGAAGGGGAGGGCTTCTAAAACTACACAGCCCTCAGGAGTGAATAGATAAGAAAATCAAAGCAGACAACCAACTGTAATAAACAGACAAATGCATCTTTCTTTGAAAGCAAATAATGCTACATTATTTACTGAAACAGGGAAAGAGTAAATGTATCTACACATGCGTAGCACATTACACATTGTTGATAACACTGGTTTCACTTTGTAAAAAATAATGATGTAAGTAGCAACTACTATAATCAAGACAAGGAATGGGAAGTTTAAAATATTTCTGTTACAAACCTGATGATGCAAACGTCTTCTCTCCACTCTTCTGACTCACCAGTTTTGCTTCTCAGAAGCAGGCACTATCACCTGACGTAGTTGTTCCTTTAGTATTTAAATGTGTATCTCTAAAAAAAGAGCTCTTTTTGTATAGTTAATTCTTTAATTACATATTAGAAATTTTCTACTGTTTTTCTGTTTTGGTGGATGGATGGACATTCAGCCCTGTCTCTCTTCCTGTTCACCTACTTTCTCATTTCTTATCTTCCCAAAATAATTATTTTATATCAATATCTTAGATTACTAGTTAGCTTATACATTTTGTGAGTATTTAAATATTGTTTCCTGCTGGACTCAAACGTTATAATGTGTATTCATTCTTTGTACAAATTTTGTTTTTCTTAAAGTTAACAAATGCTTTGCATTTCTTCATTTACTTAATTTTTTACATACGTATTGTGAGAGCATCTTAAAAAACTGTAAAAGCCTTGTATCAGTTTGAATCCACATATTTTCAAATACATCATCAAACCCATACATTCTACTTTCTCTTAAACTTAATTTTCTGGAGTCTTTCATTCTGGAACTTTTCTAGACATGCCACATAGGGAACCTCTTTTTCCTGTCTTCTCTGTTAAATCCCTTGTTCCCTAAATCTCTTGCTTTTTTCTTTTGTGGCACATAGCATCTGTAGCTTTGTGATAAATATTAAAAGGAAGGTAAACATTTTTAGAGACTTTTACATGGTCAAAAATCTTTTTTTTTTTCTCTTGCTCTTGCTGATAGTTTGACTGGCTATAAAATGTCAGTAAAAAATATTTTTCCTCTAGAAATTTAAAGGTATTGCTCTCCATCTTCTAGAGTCCAATGTTGTTCTTAATACATTTAATCAAATTGGATGCATTTGCATACAACTTTTTCTTTGTAGAAATTTTTGGTCCTTGATATTACGTTTGGTAGCATGAAATTTTGTGGTTGCATACATTAGTGTGAGTTTCCCACTCCCCAATCCATTGTTCTGGTTGCTTTGTGGTCCTCTTAATCTGAAGATTTGTGTTTCTCAAATCTCAAATATATTATTAGACTATCTCTTTCTTTGATAATATTCCATTTATTTTCTTTACTTTTCTCTTTCTGGATTCCAAATAGTTAGATCTAAGACTTCCCAGATAATTCTCTCTCATTTAACAATCTTTTCTGAATCAATACTTATCTCTTTCATTTTCACTGTATTTGGAGAAAATTTCCTCAACTTTAGATTAAAATTCTCCTGTTAAATTTTGGCTATTGTTTTTTTAACTCCCAATAATTATTTTTTAGTTCTTTGGCAATGTATTTTACATACTGTCCTATTCTTACCTCATAATGTATAATGCATATCATGAGGTAGTCTTTATCTTGAGTTAGTTGTATTTATTGTGAGACTCTAAAATGCTGTCACTATGTCTTTTTTTGGGATTATTGGATTTATCCTTAAAAGAATCCTATAATCTTCAGGTTTCGAAAATATTTGCATGGCTACAGGCATTTTCAGGTAAGATGATAAGAGGAGAGGGAACCCTAACTTTCAGTATGTAAAATGTGATATCTTTGTTGTGTTTTTAATTCTAAACTTTACCTTAGAATTGAGATGCTGAGTCCCAATTTTTCTAGCTCATTTGTTTACTCAAGAGAAAAAATTGGGTGGAGAAGTGGGGAAGAGAAGAAAGAATACTCCCTGTTTAGGACCTTACCTGTGAGTCCAACCATTAGGCAAACAGAATTTCAAACAGTCTTTCTATCATTAGTCTCACGTCTATATCACATCTATAACTTATGGAAATTGGTTCTTCCACATTCTGAGCCCCTTTGTCTCTATGTGTTAGAATTTAAATGCATTCTCTCTCATTTAAACTGTATATCAGGCATATTAAATAGGTACACATATTAGTCCCTATGATACACAAGGAAATAGAAGTATTCCCAAGTATAAGGGTGTTTCTCAAAACACGGAGAGGTATTCTCAAGACACCATAAATGTGTAGTGGCAAGACCTGAACCCAGCTTTGTCCAACCAGGAAGTTTATACTATTAACCTCTACATAGCACCACCTCCCTCACAAGAATGTAGGGAAAATATGTCTTACCATAATGGACTACCAATGCAAGATGCAATCATTGTTGAGTGTTTTTAAAAGAAATTTGAATTTAAAGAAAGCCAAATCATTTTACCGCAGTTACCCCAACAAAGTGCTTGTAAGATAAGCATGCACATAGAAGTATGCACTTGCTTTTGAAATATTGGCAGATTATGTAATCTAATGCAATGAGCTGCAAAAGGTTCATATGCAAGTCTACAAGAGGGTAGTTTTATTTACTTATATATACACACACACACACACCAAACACACACACGCATACAAACACATACATGCATATATATACATACACACATATTTATAATTACAATCCAAATTGTACCATGTTTACATAGTGACGCATAAGTATAAAACAACATAGAATTTGTCATTGATCATAAAAGCATTATTAGATATAAGGAAAATACTGGCTTAGGAAGAAACACAGTGAGAAAGTAATATAATTATTCCCCACGGTTTGTTTCAAAACCAGGGGTATAATGTTAAAAAAGAAGCTTGAATTAGCCACCAACTTCTGCTGAGGATAAAACAAAACAATTGTACCTTTCAGCATAAGAAAACATAAACAGATGCTTTAGTGAACACAGTGTACAAAACTGGGGATGCTTTGCTTTCATTATTCATTTTTTTCCATTTCAGTAGCTCATATTTAGTCATAGATTTGTAGCCATGAGAGAGGACTTGACTAGTTATTTTTCCAGCTGTTACATTCTGCAGGTATTTAAGAGAGAGAGAGAGCAAGAGAGAGCGAGAGAGAGAGAGAGGTTTAATGGTGCAGTGGCTTAAAACATTGAAGGACCTGCCAAGAGCTTAACTCAACAAGGAGTGAGAGTTTTATCTCCAGTATCACCAATGACTTTAACCTAGACATCCGGATAAAAGACAAGTTATTCGGCTTATATACACATTTTCAACATTCTGTTAAACTGCAGAGAAAGACAAAGGTGGATGCCTGCGGTATTCTAGAACAATAGGATTCAATCTTTGGTAGCAATAAAACGTCTGAAAAATGCTTTCCCCTGACTCCCCACGCGAAGGGGAAAGTCAATTATTAGAAATGTAGTCAGAACTCTGATCCCTTCCAGACATTATAAATTTCTTAGTTGACTTTATATTTCTGATTCCTAGGAATGCATGTTATATAGAATATATGAACAAGCAGCTCAGAAAGACAGATTATGTCAGTAATTATTTCACTAAGCCGAATAACACTTCATATTATATTTAGATTTCTCATATGCATTCCTTTTAAGTAGATGAGTTTTATCCTAAAATGATTTTATTATCATATTTATTTCTTCATGCCTAATTTGCCAGTTCTCCACCCCAAAAATTGTTCTCAATGCAAACTTAAATGTAGCATTAGATGCAGCCCATTTCATTTGGTAACTTGAAAGCAAGATTAGTCCTGAGCAAAACAGTGTCATCCAGAAAAGAAAAAGAATGGATGTTTTTAAATGGAGAGAATATAACCCAGTCTTCACTCCCATGAAGAAGGCCATACTAAAATGAGTGCATATTCTTAGGCCATGTCAATGATTGGCTGCACTGATGATCTTCAATTCTTCAACTTTAAACTTCCTGTCTTCTAATTTAAAACATCAACAAGAAAATATTTTCTCTTAATAGTCCTAACTCATTAGTAGTTGAATGCAATTGCTTAATTGTTTAACATATACGGGCAGAGGATTATGCCACTAGCTTTCAGATTAAGAATGTTCATTTGATAATGCATCATGTGACCATCCAGGTAGGCTGAAATAAATCTAATTATCTGGAAAACTGGAATTTCTTTCCTGAGTCATAAAAATGATGCATCCAATATCAATGGTAAAGGCATTTAATGAGATTTTATATATAATAGAACCTTTTTATTATTTTTGGTTGCTTTATTTCAGAACCCCCTGTTCATGTTTGCGAAGTCTCCTATCTCACAGACTTCAGTTTACAACTGAAATGAAAATTTGAGATACTCCCTTTTCTGTTCTGCCCCATAGCTAGGGCATATGACTTAGGTTCTGCCAACCACAAGCACTCGCTCCCTACTGAACAGAAAATTACTGATGCGAAGCAGGAGGGAATGCATAGACCAGTTCTGGTGACAGTGTGCAGCAGCAGGGCATCCACTGTCCCCCAGCTGGTGATGGTGTTCTCTCCATCTGTCTAGATATTTGGGGGATGGATTTCATTGTTCATAGCAATATAGCCTTCAAGCTGAGTTAATTGGCTTTCTCAGAGATTCTCCTAGCTACCTGAGAGATCTAAATGCATTTTACCTTTCTACCTAAATTAGCCACACAATTAGCCAAGGTCTTTTGCTTACAGACAAGAACTTTTACTGATAATCCATGTTTTCTGTTTACACTAATTTTCAGCTTTGGCACTTCTAGACCAAAAAGACACAAAGTGATCCCTGGTTTTGAAAATGTCTGTTATTCTCATATAAATAATTATAATCCCCCCAAATTATTTGCCTGGATAGGTGTATGTGTTTTCTGAATGGCAGCAAAGAAAGAAATAGAATCAATTTGTTATCTAAAAAATGCTCATATGATAATTTTACCTCAAGACAATAGGAGGGACCTTTGAAAGTCATGATGAAATTTGTA